>JAECUM010039253.1:0-13702 GCA_016617855.1 Megalonaias nervosa
TCAGTTTGCAGAGGCTCTCACTGAGACGGTCAACGTCATCCTGTATGCTGAATTCGATAATACCATAGAAATCAACAGTTTGAGAGAAGTCATTCTAGACTATTAGACACAATGGAAGACTCCTATCCCTCTTTAAACAGTGGAGAATCTTTGGACATGGAATGGGAGGATAGCGTGAAAACAGAACCCCAAGACGAAGTCAAAGAGGACGAGGTAGTCGTCAAGTCCAGATGGCCAGAACAAGAACAACATTTAGTGTCCTGTTTTGCTAAACACCTAGCGAATACCATTACGGAATTGTCCAAGAAATATTGTTACGGATGTCAAAACGATCATCCCAGTCAAATTCAACACGATAAATGTATGATGATGAGTCAAGAAGAAAAATTGGACGAGTATCTGGACGACGCTTGGAGTCTCATCTCAGAAGAAACCGTGTTGCATGAGTGGTATAAAGGCTTGCGTGATCATTCCTGTCCTCCACTGACTACTCTAGAGATCTATCGCATCGAAGCTCTCTTAGCCCAGAGTGCGGAGACAAGGCAAAGAAACGGATACTTGACAGATCGTTTCAAACAAAAAGTCAGAATTGAATTGATGACTTATCATTACCTGTGAAAACAAAAACAACACAACAGAACATGGATACCTGGGAACTTTATTACCTTTTGAACAATAGTTCGTATACTGCTTCTTGGAATCCTGTCGTGTGCGCTAAAGATGAACTACCTCATCGCAAACCTAAAGACCATCAAGCTTATGTCATCAACACGGACGAAAGTCATCTTCCAGGCACTCACTGGGTTGCCGTCTACTTCCCTCAAGAGAATTGTGTGGAATATTTTGATTCGTATGGATTACCCCCTTTGGAAGACGATATCATTGACTTTATGAGAAGAAATGCCCAGACGACACGATACAATAATGTGAAATTACAAGGCACAGATTCCATGGTGTGTGGACAATATTGTGTATATTTTCTTCATCAACGCAGTCTTGGATATCCTTTAGAACATTTAGTGACTTATTTTGATCGTCACTCTTCTAGAAACGATGAGAAAATAGATCGATGGTTTTGTGACCATTATAGTTATCTTTTGTCTTTAGCTAGGAAACGTAGTGTACATCAATGGCCTCATGACTTCCATCAATGGAAATCTCACATGATTTCACAACGTTGTCAACCTTGTCAAAAATAATTTGTTTGATGTTACTTGTTACTTGTGACTTATGACTTGTTACTTGTTACTTGAATAAAAAATGTTGTTTTGAAAAAAATGTGTCTGTCGTTTGTTTTCAAAAAAAAAAACACTGTGAATATATGCTCTTTGACTTCTTTCTATCCCTCATCATGACATTCGCTATCATAGCGTTCCGACACTAAAACCAAGTAGGGATGTTTTCTATCGCGTCCGCGTTTGAACCATATAAAGCGGGTGGGTCTCCAGTCTGACCATTCACTGTTGACTCGTCAACTTATGAAGATGCCTTCCAGACTAGCCCAGCTGAACGAAGCTTACGTCAATTTACATCGTGTCAGGCTAAACCTGATACCGAAGCCTGAAGAAATAGAGAATGTTAGGATGCTCTCCACAGTCCAAGGTCTGATAGAAGAGATGTTTAGAAAAAAAAAAAAAAAAGAACAAGAAGAATGGACTGAGAAATACAGACTTCAGAAGAAGCAGAGAGAAGAACAACAACAGCAGCAGCAGCAGCAGCAGCAGCAGCAAGAACCAGACAGAGGCTTTGTGGACTGTCGAGTAGACACCAAAGAATTCTCTTTCTCTTTTCGCAGAAGCAGACCGTATCCAATAGGAAAGCCTACTGCTAGACGGGGACGCAATCTTAGACAGTAAAAAAAGATTGCCATTACTTCCGTGAACAAAAAAAAAAAACAGCCCTTTTCAGGGCTACCCAATACTCTCGAAAAGACATACTCATTCAATTTGCCAAAATTTGTCATTAGAAAATAGAAGTGTGTCTATAAGCACTTCGTTTCTTTTGTCAGTGAAACAAAATATTTGTGTGTTTGTATGTTTACAAAAAAAATAGAAGTGTGCCTATAAGCACTTCGTTTTCTGTCTTGTCCAATCGTGTCTGCCTGTGTTTGTAAGTAAAAAGTAAAAAAGTCAACGTGAGTGCTTCTTTTAAGTCCGCGTGTTACATGTGATGGTAAATTTGAGTGCTAGGGAATGTTTACTTTCACGTCCGTGCTACAAGTGTATAAATCGGTGCGATCGTCAGTCTGGTTACCCACGTTGACGTAGCAGCTGCAACAACATGAGTAGACTCACAAAACTAATAGAACTCCAGATGCACCTGGAGCATGCCAGGCGTCTCCTGGATGAACTGACTATGGAGGCGCTTGCAGAAAGTGACAGACTTAAGGAAGAGGAGGAAAAAAAGAAGAAAGAAGAGGAGAAGGAAAAGAAGCGAGGGATACTACCTCACCTATTCCTTAGGCCCCAATGTGAGGTCAAACCTGAGGTGAGGACAACAACGCCTCCACAACCAGTAGCAGTACGGCAAACTGTGCCAAGAGTCACTGTCCTCCAAACAGAAAACTGGGAGGAGGAATTAGAAAGACAGAGGCAAGAGTGGGAGCCTCGACGTCAGCATCCCAGGGTGCTAAATAGAAGAAGAAGGGAACAAGTATTCACTATCCCTCAAACTGAGGAGTGGGATAGTGAAGCCAATCAACCTCCCTCTGCGCTCCCAACCACACGCATCAATTGGGAGCAGGACTGGAGCCGGCGATGCGTGTGTGGTGCCTGCCCTGGGAGATGTCACCATTAGCCAGGTGCATCTGAAGTTTAAAAAAACAGCCCTTCTCAGGGCTAACCAGATCTCTAGAAAAGAGAACCTATTCAATTTGCCAATTAGTGTGAATGTAGTGTAGTGTGAATATAAACACTCACTCTTTACTGATGTGTGTGTGTGTGTGTGTGTGTGTGTGTGTGTGTGTGTTTGCATGCGCGTTCGTTGGTGTGAATAGTATATGGGTGTGTGTTTTTCTTCTCTTCCTTCGTTGGTGTGATAGCATAATGTGTGTTTTATGCTTGCTCGTTCGTTGGTGTGGATAGTATATTGTGTGTTTTATGCTTGCTCGTTCGTTGGTGTGGATAGTATATTGTGTGTTTTATGCTTGCTCGTTCGTTGGTGAGGATAGTATAGTGTGTGTTTTATGCTTGCTCGTTCGTTGGTGAGGATAGTATATAATATGTTTTTTTCTCATCCTGATTGTGTGGATGGTATGTTTGTGTGTTTTATGCTTGCTCGTTCGTTGGTGAGGATAGTATAGTGTGTGTTTTATGCTTGCTCGTTCGTTGGTGAGGATAGTATAGTGTGTGTTTTATGCTTGCTCGTTCGTTGGTGAGGATAGTATAGCGTGTGTTTTATGCTTGCTCGTTCGTTGGTGAGGATAGTATATTGTGTGTTTTATGCTTGCTCGTTCGTTGGTGAGGATAGTATAGTGTGTGTTTTATGCTTGCTCGTTCGTTGGTGTGGATAGTATATAATATGTTTTTTCCTCATCCCGATTGTGTGGATGGTATGTTTGTGTGTTTTATGCTTGCTCGTTCGTTGGTGAGGATAGTATATTGTGTGTTTTATGCTTGCTCGTTCGTTGGTGAGGATAGTATAGTGTGTGTTTTATGCTTGCTCGTTCGTTGGTGTGGATGGTATATAATATGTTTTTTTCTCATCCCGATTGTGTGGATGGTATGTTTGTGTGTTTTATGCTTGCTCGTTCGTTGGTGAGGATAGTATAGTGTGTGTTTTATGCTTGCTCGTTCGTTGGTGAGGATAGTAAATTGTATGTGAAGTGAGTGTAAGGAATGTTTTCCTTCACGTCCGTGCTTGAAGTATATAAAAGTATAGCGTTCGTCATTCGCGCCATTCAACACAGAATACAAGATGGATCTTTTTAACAAGTTGACAGACAGTTGGTGGTGGATGATAGATGGAGTCCATGTGGTGGAAAGACTTCAAATGGAGTGGAGGTTTGAAGTCAGCCTAGACTTTATGACAAGTATGAAAGTAGCAAGTTATGAACTACAAGGCATAATAGTGGAGGAAGCGGATAAGTTGAGAGGCTTCAACTATCCAAAATATGTCAGAGTAGGCACATTGAAGCAGACCCTTGATGTTGTCACCAAAATAAGGTGTTTTTTGGAAGACACATTCATTTTAACAGAATGGTCTTTTGTCGAAAAAGGCTTAGAAAATGTCAAGAAAGCGGAAGACCTAATGAGAAAAGTACTGGAAGAAGAAGTAAAGAAGATCAAGGAGACGTGGGCAAAAGAAAGGAAGGAAAAGGAAAACAAAAAGAAGAAAGAAGAGTTTGAGAAACTAAATCAGAACTGGATGAAAATCCAACAAAAATTCAGAGCTCTCGGACATCCTGACTGGATGCCCGAAGAAGAAAAGAAGAAAGGAATTATTCAAAAAGTCAGGACATGGTGGAAGAACTGGAGAAGATAAAAAGAAGAAGAACCCAAAGGCCCTTTTCAGGGCCACTTCCAATGCCTCGAAAAGATCTTAATTTTCATTTGGTCTCCACCCTAAACGAATATATATAAAACCCTTCCTCTACTAAAAAAAACGCGAACGCTCTTGATTCGTGTTTGTCTATAGCCCTCTCTCAGGTAGCTTGACGTCACAGTACTTCTCTTTTTGCTACATTGTTACCAGTGTGACGTCATGCCACCTGTCGCTTATCGCTCTACAAACCCACAGTCTCCTAGTCACCGCTCTACAAAATTTCCATTGTCGCTATACAGGCCCAGGGTGTTCTAGGCCCTCTACTCCATTTTCCATTGTCGCTATACAGGCCCAGGGTGTTCTAGTCCCTCTACTCCATTTTCCATTGTCGCTATACAGGCCCAGGGTGTTCTAGGCCCTCTACTCCATTTTCCATTGTCGCTATACAGGCCCAGGGTGTTGACCTACTTCTTGGGGCTATACTGGCCCAGGGGGGGTCTGTAATGCTAATTCCCATTGTCGCTACGGTAACCCACTATACTACTCATATACATAGGGCCTTACGTACACCACGTGGCAAACATCATAATGCAGTGTAATGGAGACGCCATATTGGTTTTCTTTCAGTTAAACCAGTCTCATGACTCGCAGTCATATTACAATGCATAGCAGTATTTCAGCGGCAATCACGTTTCCGTATAGAAAGTAATGAACTGACTATGATAAAAATGTAATGCACAATTTATTCAACTTGAAGATTCAGTGCTTCTTCAAATTCGACACATTACAGTATCCCATGTCTTTGCAAATGACTAGACTGTAGCACGATACAGACAGACTGGCACAAAATCTCCATCTGTTTATAAAACACCTCAATATGTATATACAGTTGAAGTACATCGAAAAATAATTTTAAACGTTTCCCAACATGTGGCCTTATTGACACACCGTAGATTCCACTGTAGGAAAACAGGAGGCCATTCACATGTATACATGTGAAATTCACCGTCTCTGATAATGTTATGCTACACTCCGTTCATCTTCGCTAGCCACCATTCCAATAACTTTGAGGCGCCGTAGCAGACAAAAAGCTGGTCCAATCAGAACGTTGCCGTTGAAATTTAATGTCGTATGTTCAGAATTCCAATTTCACATGTTGTATCAAAAGTACTTATCCTTTTAAGTTCTATTTTCTAGGTCGAGATTTTTTATTGTGTCTGTTGAATTAAACGATTGTGGCTGAAAGTTATATTTTATATGCCGAGGTTTAATATTGTGTCGTTTGAATTGCACGGCGGTGGTTGAAATTTCAATGTCATACGTCGAGAATTCCTAATTTACGTATTGGTTGAAAGAGTTTATGTTGAAAGTTCCATTTCATATGTTGAGTATTTAGATTTCATCTGTTGAATTACACAGCACTGATTGAAAATTCGATGTCCAATGTCGAGTTTTTAGATTGTATCTTCTGGATTACACGGCCGTTGTTGAAATTTTAAAGTCATATGTCGAGAGTTTCAATTTAACATGTTGAATTACATTGATAATGCTGAAAGTTCCATTCGTATGTTGAGTTTTTAGATTGTATCTGTTGAGTTACACAGTGGTGGTGGGACTTTTTATTGTGCTTGTTAGAATTGTTATTTTTATATGGTGAAATGATGTGTTGGTGTTAAAAGTAACATTACACAATGTCCACTTTAACAATTCAAAATAATATCGAGTATTACGATACATCATTCGTGTATTCAATTTTGAGGCGCCATTACATTTCATGCACATTCAGTTTAAAAGTTAACATTCACAGGTCGAGAATATACGATGAATTTCTTCGCTAGAGGTCGCTCTCGTGAACGGATCGCGTTATTTTTAAACAAGGAGGCTGCTTCTCTTTGCTGTGAAATTCAACAGATGAAATCTAAATACACGCCATATGAAATAAAACTTTCATCACAAACAGTTACATGCAACGTTTGAATTAGGGATTCTCGACATCTGATATTGAAATTTCACCCACCACTGTGTAATTCAAACTATACACTGTAAAACGTAGACATAGGAAATTGAACTTTAAACCACCACTGTATAATTCAACATATAATATCTAAACTTTCAATCTAGAAAATGGAACTTTAAGGACATGGAAGTTGATCCAAAACGTGATATTGGATTTCTCGACATACGACATTGAAATTTCAACTGCAAATTTCTCATTGGACCAGCTTTTGTCCGCTACGGCGCCTCATAAATAACCCTATCTACACCTTGGCTTTTCTGTGATTCGGGTCTGTGAACTTCATTGTATGCGGCGGCAAGCCACGGCATCCAATCAAAATTAAGTTGTTCAGATTTGAACTCTGTTCCTAAGTGACTCAAGGGGAGAGCACAACTTGAACGGACTGATAAATAAACAATTTTCCACTGCCGGTCCGTGTTTGCACAAATACCTTTCACTCAAATAGACCTGCAATGGCTTCCCTCTGGTACATAGTCATACTTTCGATGTTAAACTTACAAAGTGTCCTTTCTGGTCAATTGCCTCCACCGTTTTCGGCCGATGTACTATGCAAAAAGTTAGTGGTTAGTTGGCATAACATATTAAGGTAGGCAAAAAACATGAAATCCTAAAGCTGTCGCAAGGACAAAGCGCCAAGGTGTAGATAGGGTTATCGGAACCTTGGCTAGCGAAGGTGCACTCCGTTAAGAATTTACTATTAGTGACAATCGTATAATCCAACCGAACTGACGAAACAGTTTTATTATAACGTATGGAATTTCTCAAATAATGTACCAGAAAAATTCTTAACTTTCATATAATTAACATCCTCTGTTGAACAACACTTTTTACCATGCACGAAATGCCTACATTTACGGAAACACTTCCGACAATTACAATAGTTCTCATAGTTACTAGTAAAATCAATATATGTATCGTTTATGAAGAAGTCTAACCCATATTTACGATATATCACGTAGTCGGTACACTTTACATATAGTTTGTGCAGTTTAATATTTTTGACATGACAATATATTAACATCGATCGGAACCTCACTCGGCCATTTCCGTCAGATCGTGAAATGACCTCGAAGTACTTGTAGGAATACACATTAATTTGATGTGTTTGGTGATTCGCCCGATCTGATTAAAATCAGATCTCCACTGTCCGACGTGAAGATCTTACAGCGTTGGCTTCGGGGTAAAGTTCTGGTGACCTCGGTCGGTGTCAGATTTTCACTTAGGACAGTGGAGATCTGATTTTAATGAGACTGGTGATTCGCCCCGGCGGAGTGCACCACATATGTTATGACAAACTAAGTGACATCACACGATATTTTAATTGGACATTCTGTGTTGAAAAAGTATTTTGTCTGTGTCAAATGTTCTATTTATTCGGAAAGATAATTGCTGTTTGATTTAAAATTTGTAAACAAAAAGTCTACTTTAAAATGTTAATAGTTATCAAAGTGTGTCTGGGATTTTTTATGCGCAACAAATAAAAGGTGCATCATCTGAGTCAGATTGAACGAAATTATTTATTCTTCTTTCTCTCGAAAATATTTCCATTAAATTAAAAACTATGCTATAAACAGTTTTACATATCTTTCTTAATGATATTTACAGAACTATTTATGGTGAATCGACAGTGGACGAGCAAGTGGAATGTAAGCAGCACAGTAACAAAGTTCATATTACAATTGATACATGTTTCGGAATTTTCTTACTTATTAACAGTAAAGTCTTTGAGAAAGGTCACTTTGACATTTCCCTTATTTCATCTGTGAAACATAGAAGGGCATAGGTTTAAGGACCAGTGGAATTGACCCAGTAATCGTAACGGTATCTTGGCAGAGAGTACATTAGAGCTACCAGCCATAACCGCGGTAAAGAACTTCATGTCAAATAATTGATCTTCAAAAGGAAGTTGATTGCATCGTATTCTAGGCTGTCAAACTTTTATGAAAGACATGATTATCTTGGGGAAAATTTAGGAAAAGTTATTTACGATTGGTCAGTTCAAATTAAGGCGTACACTTTGGAAGTTATGGGAGTTTAAATATATCGACCTTAGTCAAAATTCTTTAGTCAGAAATTTGCCTTGTGAGAAGACAAAAAGGTCCGACTCCGGTGGAAAACCTGAGAATAGTGTTTTCTCTCGTTAACAAGTAAAGAGGCCAGATAGCTGTCTTGAAAGGAAAATATAGGTTATAGTGCTAGGACGCACGATTGTGTGGAAAAGAAACAGCATTAGGTACGCAATTTTAATTTCCATGTTATTTTCTATTTTATTTGTTTGGGTTTATGCAAATGTGTTTGATATGCTTATGATCCATGCTATTTGTCGTTTATTCAATTTTGTAGAAACCGGTTGATATGCTAGAGTTGTTATGCAATTTATTTCTTTAATTTTACAGTTATTAGCTCATTGATAGAATTGACTGATTGCATCTAATCCACATATTCAAATGTGTAGTATTTCATAAGGATTTATGATGTAATCCAAATATTCAAATATGTAGTATTTCGTAAGGGTTAATGAATTAATCCAAATATTCAAATGTGTAGTATTTCATATAGTTATATTAAGTAATTTCCTTTGTAGGATGGTACTGTTTATCGTGAGTTAATGACAATTGCATATTTATATATGATTTTGTAATGCTTAAATGATCTTGCAGGTTATTGGTTACTGTCAGCTAGAATTTAGTGAATCTTATGCAATAGTAATCGAGCATTTATCTTACTGAGTGGAACTGACTAGTTAGAGCAAGAAGACGTATAGTAGCGTATGCAGATATATACGGCAGTATTGTTGTATACACCGCACGTGTTAATTTCTAGTCAATCGCTGCGTGGAGCTAGGGCGATGAACTGTTTAATTAAGGGTCAGACTTGGTATATTGCAATGGTGATTTGTAACAATAGATAACGATTGTACCTTACCTCAAATACAGTAAATTTGTAAGGACCGTTAATTGTAAAGGTCATCTTATGTCAGAATTTATGCACTGTGGATAGCTAATTATGCTTCTGAGTAACGTGAGAGAATTTATATATACGGATAGATGGTGATACATATAGAGCTTTAGTCGTAATCTTGTCATTTAAGGGAACAGCTTTCTACATCCGTCCCCGAGAACCCGATGAGGACAGTCCAAGAGGGAAGTCCGCAAATAGAGAGTTCTGAATAGAAGGGTAAGAGGAAGAACCAAGCATACACGCTAGACGTGGAATACACAAAGTCAATAGGGGAACGACGCCAGGTGATGCAAGTCAGGTGTGGACATTGTACTCTTTTCACCACTCGTTACTATGATGAACGAATCCGTAATTGAACACGGCTACTAAATTCCATTAATGTAAATCTGTTGGATTGAAATTGCAATTTTTAGTTTATGTATTAATTAAATTTACTTTATTTTATTGTTTAAGGGGGTCGTATTTGTTTATTTTCTTCTCAATAGTCTCGCTCAGTTCTCTGTTAATGTTCTATCTATCCACTCAACCTGGGCAATAACTTCGAGGGAGGTCATCCTCTATAAACGATCGCCAAATCAATTAACAGAGGGGCACACCCACACGACACCCCTTTACAGATACTTTAAAAAGAAGAATTTAGAGAGGCAATTTTATGTCACTGGTGGTCGACATAATCGCAAATATAGGCAAGTTTGTTTTTCAAGAGATGAGAGGTCAAAGAGCATTGTGGTGCTAATGTTAGGTGTCCACAAGTTGATAAAGATAAAGGGAAATCGATGAAGAGAAATTGACAGCATTGTTGAACGCCGGATATGGATTTGGCCTAATAGGAAGCGAGCTTCACGTGTTTCATCACGACAGTAAAAATGGTGTCTGGATGGCTAAAGAAATATAAACTTTGAGGGTCTGAAAGATTGTCATTGACATCTCTAGTCACTCTGCCCATAATATAGAAGAGAGTGGTTGCAGTCCTGTAACCTTGCATAAAGAAAGTCAAAAATTGGGACTGGCAAGCATTTGATGATGTATTTGCCATGGTTGCGATACGAAGTCTCAAAGAACACACACACACACACACACACACACACACACACACACACACACACGCACGCACGCACGCACGCACGCACGCACGCACGCGTGCGTGCGTGCGTGCGTGCGTGCGTGTGTGTGTGTGTGTGTGTGTGTGTGTGTGTACAGCATGTACAGAAAGATATGAACAGGGATTATTAAAATATTCCAAACTGTTCAGCTTGGGGATCATTATAATGTTTGTCACTCATATTATTCTCATTATAAATATTACCCACAGACATGTGTCAGTGTGTTTCTCATAAAATTCTGCTAATGGCCAGCACAAGCTTCCATACATTTTACCAGGCTCTACTTTCCAGATTACCACGACTGATTAAAATGGCTTTTATTTGCAAACATTATTTGCAAAAAACCCAGCATATGTTCAATTTCTCAAAGTTTTTAACAAAATACACTTTTTTGCCATTCAGTGCATTGTTGATAAGTGTCACTGACATTTTTGTTTCGTTGCATATAAACCCCATACCGATATACGCTGCTTCAAAAAGTCTCCAGACAAAAAGGTATGGCATTTTTTAAATTGTAGGTTATTTTTTCACAGATTCACTGCTAAGGGTTACAGGATACTTTATTGAAGGACACAGGTCATCACTATTACCAACATTTATAGCTATTTTCTTCACAATCAGAGTACCATCCCCCACCCATCTGTAATGAATTTGTGCTCGCCAAAGAAGTTTATTTGATACGCACGATTAAGTTCCATTTCTTCGGGGTGGGGTGGGGAATGTACGCTTAGTCGAGAGGGTATGGGGTTTCGTGCCAGCAGGCAAGGTTATGTGTGCTGTAATTTGCTGATATGGGTTTGAGTCTGAGTAGTGAATACATTATAATTCTCTTTACTTGTACAACAAGATTCGTATAAATTTCGATGTCTACGTGTTTTCATTTAAATTCCAACTTATTTTTAACATACCGTTTAGTGTGACGAAAGACGCAATGCAGATACTTGTAGCAGGGTTTGATTGGATGATTACAACTGATTACATAATAGGAAAACAGTAAGCATAGCAAACATTACTATCGTTTCAGAATGATCGAAACGTTTGTCACTGCCTCGCTAAGAATGTACAAATATAAAATTTCTACAGCGATAGTGCATTCTCATGCTATAAAGTCCAATAGTGTGGGGACCAAAATGGCGGTAACAAAAGTCTTAAATTAGGAGAAAAAAAGGACCTTGAATATTCAGAAAAATACCTGCTGAAATATGTTAAAAATGGATATAGAAAACATAGGTGAAATATAAAACGGCAAATGAACTTTATTCGATTTATTCTACACCTCTGTCTTCTTCGAGAAGCGAGTTTTGGAATGAATAAAAAGGATTAAACAAATATTAACTTTTCAAGCAAGATTTAATTTTAATGCACCTCAGTGTTAAATGAATTGTTTGATTTCCAAAAAATGAAACGATTTTAGTGTCAGGGTGAAAGAAAAGAAGTCAGACCGTTCTGTCACACTTGATAGAACTATTTACTTCCATTTCAAATTTTAAAATAGTAATTATCATACTGTTTGGAGGCTACGAAGCTACGCGACTGCCCGCTATGCTGCTCCGCTTCATACAAGTGTCCGCCCTACACCAAAAGCAAACTGTAATGACTATACCCTGTCCTACCTTTTGGAAACCATAACGACTCTTTATGTAATGCGCCCCAGGAATTCTTATACTCTGTAATACTTTTTAGAGTGTAGTAAATAAACAAAGAATCATTGGTACCGAAATAAATGATCGACATATTCACTTATTACACGATTTGAAGTTTGTTTTTATAAATACATGTACAATAACATACTAAAAAGATTTTAAAAAGGATATAAAACATACGTACATTTATGCCTAATTAAACATAATTAATGTCCTTAACGGAAAAAGTTTTTGTTCCTTGTTTCAAAATATTTAGTCAAAATTTCACTTGTCACTGTTGTTATTATGGTACTATCATATACAAAGCTGTTACAGAACAAAATTTCAAATGCAGTAGAATTCAACACAATTGCAATACACTGCAAATGTTCTTCAAGACAATAAATGTAGCACTCATTGTGGACAAAATGCAAGAGTATGGAAGTCTAGGTAATTACTACATTGCAGTCATGGAATAGTTGATGGCATGATGTACAGTTTGTTCGCATGCCGCAGGCTCAACGGGTTTTGTGCAGTCTCAGAAATTCTGTATTTGTCACTATCCTTGTTATGTCCATGTTTTACTTTGTAAATGATATAGCCGATAATAGCAATCAACAAAAGTTTGAAATAGTGATTCAAATAATACATTTTCATTGTCCTTTATTTGTTCGCTGTCATCCCCATTTGTTCCAGATTTTAATCTATTTCTTCAATGTCATTATCCCCAATCTCTTGTAACAGAATTAATTTTGTTCAAACTTTCTGCTATTCTGTCAAGCTTGCTAAAATGCTTAGTTTTTCTCTCTGAATCTTCATATCGTTTGCGAGAAGCTGCAGGCTTCCTTTTGTTATTTTGCTGTCTGTTTTTATTTTTTTTTTAGCAAGGCTTTCTTCGACCATATTTTCAGTTCCAGCTGTCATTTTTTTTCGAGCCTTTTCACTTTTCTGCTTGTAAAGCTAGAAATTTATTTCCGGCTTGTAAAGGAAATTCCGTGCTTTCAGCGCGTTTAATTTATCCATCTCGTTAGGCTCTGTGTTTCCAACGTAATGCGCTAGATTCCACGTATCCTTGTTGAATAATGACAACATAAGGGCACTGGTTACGCATGCCACTTATTTAGTTAGAGAAAAAAGTAAATAACTGAAATAGGAACTTAAAGTTACTAACTATACAAGTCACTAACTGGCGCTAAAAAATAACTTTTCGTCAGAATAATTGGTCCTAATTTAATAACTATTAGTGAAGCTCTCTGTAAATAAACAGCATTCGTGAGGCAGCAGACAGCAATATCAATCATACAAAAACCATTATACGAAAACATAACATTAAGATGTAGAAAGTGCCATGATGCCATGAAAACAAAAGTTCGTATGATTTTGAGAAAAGGCATGATGGATGGGCAGGTGTAAGACATGTGCGAGTAAGCAAACGACTAAATAGAATAGAAGA
The DNA here is from genome assembly GCA_016617855.1 of Megalonaias nervosa. NCBI lineage: Eukaryota > Metazoa > Mollusca > Bivalvia > Unionida > Unionidae > Megalonaias > Megalonaias nervosa. The sequence goes on from JAECUM010039253.1 coordinate 13,639, forward strand.
AAAAGCTTGAATGCTGAAAGAAGACACAACTGCTCAGCGTAAATGCGGACGAACAAATACCGTC
>JAECUM010039255.1:0-19085 GCA_016617855.1 Megalonaias nervosa
TATACTTTGCCCTCCGATTATAGATTCATAAAGTTAATTCAGCAGGCAATGTTACGATCGCTGGCAGCAATCACGGATACGCAGGTGAAATTATTTGTTCCTCTTTCACGGGCTATCGAAAAGGTTAGGTCAGAATTATCTCACGAATACGAAACACACTCGTATAAAACAGCTAAGAGATATCATGCCGATGACGATGTTGATAAACAAAGACGCGGAAGAGTTACTAGCTAAAGATAAGGACGAGTGTGACTCTGACCATGGTGACTATAGTGACAATGAAACTAATAGTGTTGTATCAGAATAATAATCACGAGGGTAAAAAAGAAATTAATTATTTGATATTTTGTTTTTGCTTGGTGTTTTCTACGAACGCAAGATCTTAAGATGACGCTCATTTATGAGCGTGAGATCTACGATCTTACATACAGGTTTATATTTAACGACTCTGACCTCAGATCGAGCAAGTGGCCAGACTGGTCAGTAAGTTTGAAATGTATCCGTGATAAGAGACGACTATGACATTTAAGATAAACGACATTGATTGGTTCTGATACAATCAAATAACCTGGTGGGACTTGAGGTGTGAATGAGTAGAGAATGTATCCTTGTTGGACCTGATTGGATTTATCAGTGTCGACTTGATAACTGCCGTCGACGACGTCACATACTAGATTGATAGCAATCGTTGATGTGATCGCGACGATGTTTGGTGAGACATGAATGCCGCCCCCGTACGGATCATTATTGTGTCGAAGAAGACCTGCTGGTGGGTTTGCTTTTTGATGCGACTCAAGGATCGTGGGAAATGTATCTGCGATGTTAAGTTCGATTTTTGGAATAATGTTATAATCAATATCTTTGGAAGTTTTTAAATGAGCTGCTACATCGAAACGCTTAGTCAATTTATCAATACCATAATTTTTAATAAATACTTTTTCAGCAAATTTAGCGTTTTCATCTATCACACGTATCATATATGTATAGTCAGATATTATTGCGTTTAGATGCTTAATTGAATCAATGATATTTTTTTTTGCATCATCGCTGTAATTTGTTGTTAAATCAATAATTACATTTTCTACGTGTTTATGAATTCTATAAAATTCATTTCTGATTGGTTCAAAGAACGTTTCAGCGGCAATATTATAACCAGGTACTATTTGGCCAGTATCGTGTGAAGTAAGATCTGGTAATAAAATTATTTTTTGTCCATCATCGGCGATAAAATATTCATCAACGTACCATGGAAAAAATATTCTGTAGTTGGGTGTCTTTGTAAATTGTTGTTCGGTCGTCACAAGTTCTTCTATGCGCAGTTTTGGCGGACCTTCATATGGAGGTGCAATATCTGGCCATCCTAACACTGATCTGATCGAAGACTGATAAATGTCAACGGCGTAATCGGGGGATAATATTTTGATCGCCGACGACAACGTTGGCTCTTGGACAGTAATGGCAATCTTTGATTCGCGTCCGGTAATCGATTTAATCCTACGCTGGAATTCTTCATTGATCTGTTCTATTTGATAACTGCCCGTTAGTACACTGACTACTTGCCAATCAGGAGTCCCATCAGGTTTGTTTTTATTTGCAAATACTAATGAATTATTCAGTTGTAGTCCACCAAACGATTTTGACCTAATGTTGGGCCAACTATAATAAACCCGTAATTGCGCTAGCGCTATCTCGGATGCTGAAATTGCAATTGGAAAATTAATACTGAATTCGGGCGAAGTCGAACTCGCTGATATCATTGTGGTTCTTACCGGAGCAGTATTAGTGACGATCTGTTGTAATAATTCCTGAGATCGCTGATCGAACGTTGACATTATTATACTATTATTGTTTTAAATCACCGACGACGACATTGACGTCGTTGACGTTGTTGTTGACGTCGCGGTCAGAAATTTTTTCATCAAATACTTCATTGTAGATCTTTATTATAATACTGAATTCTTCGTCAGATATTTTTCCATCATTGAGCGACGAAGAAATCATTAATGATAATTTAGAATATGCGGTCGTTGCTGTGTGTAATTTCATCGTGTACTCGTTCAATTTTTCATTTGTACACGTATTTATCTTCTTTGCGATTATGTTAAATATTCCAGTGATCGACGTTGACGATGAAACAATGATTGTTACAACGATCGGCGCTGTCATCGTCAATGTTGATAATACTACGCCAGTTCCAGCAACTAACGTAAAAACCGAATAAACCATGATATCAACGACAACCGCACGTCTACGATATTTCTTTATTTTTGCTGTATAATTATCGATGATGGTTTTTAATTTATTCTGCCATGTTGTTACTTGATCGTATCTGTATCTGTTAACGTCTATCATTATACTGTATTAAAGTCGTTGTCTAAGACGCTGTCTAAGACAACGGAGGTGTTTCAGCTACAAATTCTATGCACCACCAGTAAGACGCTGTGGTTAATTTTTTATCATCTGATACCAGCATAAACGTTTATTCGGTATCTTTATTTAACACTACAGATACAGTCCCAGAAAAATTATCGGTTGAATAACGCCATGAAAATGTAGTAAATATTATAAATTTTGCAGAACTGAACACGGACAACCTGTACACACCGGTTACTTCTGCGGTATGTTTAATAGTGTTTTTTTGCGGTGTCCACGTTGATGATCCTAATGATACTGTGTACACGATATTGTTAGCTCGTCCGTGAGGAATTTTAATCAGATTAGTTTTTTGAATGATATTAGGAATTCCACTGACAATATCACTGAGTTTCGTGTATATGTCGGTGAGTTTAATATCAACGCTTGGTGGACTTCCAAAAAAATCATTAGTGGTTCTGTTCATGTTTCTGCGAAAATTCATAAACAGTTGTACATGATTAAAAAATTCAGTTCTAAATGCGGTCATTCCATCATTGATCGTCGACAACGAAGTTGTTACTGGAATTTCCTTATCGTCTACATATTTCTTCGTTGCAGCGTCGAGATTATCCGTCGGTTCTCCTACATTAATAATTTTATTGTTATTCATGTTAATGACGCCGTTCATTATATCACCGGCTTTTAATACTCGTTCACTTATGCTATCTCGGATCGACGACGGAGTAACAACACTAGGAACAAGTTTGCCCTCGCTGTCATACACAGCAACAAGACCTTCTCGCGATAGTCGATTACGAATAATAATATCACTGATTGAAATATTACTCGTCTTCAATTTTCCTTCACGGTTTTGAAATACAACAAGTTCGTTTAGATCAACGTTGGCAAGATTGAGCGTGTCAGATAATTCATCATTGATCTGTTTTGTTACTTGCTTGAGTAAGTCTTCACCTGGTGCTTGTTGAGGTTTAGTTTTAGCTGATCTTCGGTAAATATCTACCATTATATAATTAGCGATTATTTAATGTATATTCGTGTACAGTTTTATGAGGTGGTTTCGTTGATCTTGATACAGCATCAAGTACTGCTAGTGCTTCACGGCCACATATCGGCGGGTCGGTTAATGTTTGTGTTGGTAGCGTTGAGTACCAGATTGGAATACTTTGAAGTGCAGTACTTTGCACCGGAGTGCTTTGCACTCTGTCGACGTATTTTAAAAATTCTTTTGGTGGTGCCAGTCCGTACGAATCAAAATAAATAATTCCACGCGGATCAATCGCGTACGCAACCCAGTGAGTGCCACGACCAGAGCTTTTATCGAGATTAATAATACCTGTTTCTGACAGATTTGGATTTTTCGGTAATTGATCACGCATAAAAACACCTCTAAAATGTTTTATATTTAATCGCGCAGCAGCATCGAGTAAATCAAAATTCGATAGTGGAACTATCGTTGAGTCCCTGGAATTCTTAATCCCTTTCCCTAAACGTTGTTTGGTCGAGACCCTGGAATTCTTAATCCTTTTCCTCAAACGTTGTTTGGTCGAGACCCTGGAAGTCTCAGACCCAATCCCGTTCGTGATCGTCCTCGTCGTCTTTTTTTAAATCCTTTTCCTGTTGCTTTCTTCAGAGCCATTCCAGCAGCTGTCCCAACTGCACCTAACGCAGCAGCTTTTGCAACAGCTGGAGCGGCTGCGGCTATTAATGCTGGAATAGCTGCAAGAAGTGGAAGTATTCCTCCAGTTTTAATAGTATCCTTGATTGCACCCACGGAAAGATTTAATCCTATTCCTTTATTGGTGTGTTTAGCTTCGTTGAATCTCTTAAACTGACGCTCGGTCAACGATAATTTATTTGCACCGCTCATTTGTTCTTGTTTTAATGATAGTTTTGTTCCGCATCGTGATGCTAACGGTTATTGTAATCGTTTAATCTGACCCGGGGTCAGACTGACACTAAGATGATGATAAGACATTTATGATATATATTTGATTTCTAAATACTGATTTAAATCAGTGCTTGCATATTCTCTACGGGAGCATCAACGACTCTCATGCGGCCACCAACACCTTCAAGTAACATTGTTTTATCGCTGAGTATAACGGCGATTGCTCTGTAATTAGGAACATCTCCAACATTTCTGTTAACGCGAGCTCGAAAATGTATGTCAACGACAGACTGTCTAAACAAATCCAAATGCTCCAGTGAAAAATAATAAATCGGATATAGTGTTGTAAAATCTAGCTGTGATATTTGTAAACCAGTATCAACATTTTGATCACGCCCCATAAACGACATCAGTCAATGATACGCATGCGCCACATGATTTTGTGCAAAATTCAACAAAATATCCTCCGATGGTTCTTGATGTCCGTTTATTCGCAATGAAACTTCGGAAACACCGGGTTTGTCAAATATCATTGTACTACGCGTTTGTTCATTTACTCGTGCAGTATTTTGAAGTGCAACGAATATATGTCGCGGCGCAAAGATACCCTGTTGTGATGCTATTTTCCACGTAAATAAACCATTAATTGTGCTTTGAATAGCATCTGTGGTTGTTGTTAACCATGATAGCGTCGACTTGCCGCCGCTGCTCATGAAAGCGAGTAACCGATCTTCTTCAGATATCGCTGGAGTCATTACTAGCATCCATAATGAAAGTTTTGTTAGAATTACTTTACCAGCATCACCGGCGGGTCGCCATATTGCATCATCGTCGGTTGCTTTTCGTACGAGTACAATTGTATGTTTGGCTCAGAAAATGACCTTTCGTACGTGTCTACAGAATCCAAAAATATGTGATAGTGGAATCGTGCAAGAAAAACGTGCGTTGTTCCCCTGCAACATTGTTCGACGTGATCTAAATCCTAGGTTAAAATCTGGATCGACATTAATAATCATACTTTGCACATCCGCGTCGGCATTTCTAGCAAAGTTCCTTGGTCGTCCTACTTCATACTGGTTGTATTCGGGATCATTAGAAATATCCTTGGAAAACATTATTGATGGACCAGCTGATCTTGAATAATCGTCGTTGTATCTTGCAAGGCCAAGTATCGTCGTGGCAACGTCAACATCTTTCTTTCGTCGATCCTATATGTGGCGCTGTCAAACTACGCCATGATACCATTATTAACAAAACCAATACTAACATTTTCTCCGTATTCAGTATTATCTGTTTTTAAAATTTCACCTTCTACTTCAATAAATGCTTCAGCGGGTAAGAAATATCTATTTGTATTTTGAACTTGTAATCCAATTCGTCCGCGCTGATTTGGCATTCGCGCATCGTAAGAATAATATTGATAATAACGCACAGACTCATCCTTGAGAACTGGCGCATCCATGTCAAATGCGGGATCAGGTACACGTTTGAACATGTTATGTTATTGGTCATCGTCTAATACGAAGACCACTTCCTGCCATCAGACTTGCTGCTGCATTTTTTTCCTTTTCATCAGCTAACTCTGCTAGTTTTTGATTTGCGGCTTGATTTATTATTTTACTAACACTTGCAGGCATCACCTCAGTGCTGGCCAGTTTCACTGGCTGAGGTCGGACCGCTTGCGGTCTGCGTATTAATCGTGCTAGTCTATCCTTGATTGCAGAAAATGCTTTACTAGTAACGTCACCAGCAGTACTAATACCTTTTTCACGAATAACGTCAATGGCTTTCATGCCTAATTGCTTTACAATCGGTATTGCTTTTGGGGCTATCCTCGAAAATAAACCCTTAACAACATCACCGAATCCATCTCCGTAGAATTTCTTGTATAAAGGTAATCTTGAATTTACCACCCTGACCATGGTTGGTCCACGTTGAGCAGCGTGTATGATCATCTATTATAATAATTATATCTAACTGTTCAATCAGTCGCTGGTGACCTTTAGTTGAGCGACCTTTAGTCGCCATGATAATCATCGACAATTTCATTAATGAGAGACCGATATACGTTAATATCCATGATGCCACCGGTAAATAATCGTTGACAAATAGATGAGATTTCGTTGATAATTTCATGAGAATTATTACCAGCTCGTTTCCCACCGATTAAAATTTCTAATCTATCCATGTCGGCAAGGATGTTGTTAGGACAAGTAACAAAACCACGCTGTAAAGTTTTACTTTCTCGAGGAAGTCCACTTCCAGTTTTGCCTTTACCAAAAGGTGAAAAATAAGATGTAACACGACCAAATAAACCTTGAGATTGAGCTGGTTCATTAGGAGTTGGTTCACTAGGTTTTTTCGCCTTAGAAGATTTTATTTGTTTCATTACATTTTCTTTAAACTCATCATAATCACCAAAGTCAATTACTTTTCCAATATTTCTAGAGACGAGATATACAGCAGTAATCCAATCATCAAATTTAAATTCTTCAGCGTACTCAGGTTTTAATTATTTATGTCGGGATTCATATTATGATGCAACAGATATTGCATAGGATGGATTTTGGATAATTTCAGTGCTCTTGGGGTTAAAGTATTCACTTACTGATATTTCTGGTTCTTGTTGTTGTTGTTGCATTTCCTGAAAAGCCAACGCCATATTTTTTTATAGCTGTATCGTAAGTAGAATATCTTTTGTCGTCACTTCGAGCTTGATCAACATTAAAACGTAAACGAAAAATCCATTTATACCATTTCTCGCGACTTATATTCTCATCAGCATATTCGGGGTTTAGAAATCTTTTTCGTTCATTATAAGAGAAAAAAGCAGTTTCAGCTAATTTATCTATGTTATACTTTGCAATGCTGTCAATGAAAACATCATTAAATTTATTATATAATTTGATCCTTGCTCGTGCTTCTGATTCTTATTGAGTATCACCTTCTGTTTGATCTGTCTCTCCAGCTGGTTGAGCCGCAGCTATTTCAGCGGGAAGTTCTCGTTGAATTCGTTTTGTCTTCTTAGTTCGCTCCGCTATTTTTTCAGTTTGTTTCGCTGTTTCTTTTAACACAGGAACAATACCTTTAGTGGTTTCAGTGATAGGTTTAAATAATTCTTCTGCGGATTCTGTAAATTCTTCTTGTGTTTATTGACGCTCTTGTCATTTTTGTTTGACAAAATCACGGACAGGTAGATGTTTCTTAATTGCTTCCAGTCGCTCTCGAGCTAATCGTGCTGAGTGAGCTTCACCAATCATTATTGATGTAACGCAATGGTTTAATTACAGCAGCAGAGAGGGTGCGACCAACAGTGAATGACCAACACGTAAACGAATACACGTAAAAATGAAATACGAAAATCATCATTGATGACTTCGTCATCGGTAACATAATAAATTAACCCAACAGGGTTACCTACGAGACAAAGTTAGAGATGCTGGTTTAACGTTATTGACGTTGAGATTTCAACGTCGTACGAAGCTTTATTTTTCATAAATAAGGTCTCAGGCAAATTGGTCTGTTCACCCTCTCTGCTGCTGCATAGCACATTCGTCTACTATATACGTACTGGCCATTTAATTTTTGGGAGGGAGGCTGTGATTTTCTTTCGAGCTGAAGTATTTTCTTTTTCTTTTATCTCAAAATATGTAACACTTTTAAAAGATTTTTTTCCAAGTAGTAACATGGATATAATATGTTATTTTGCTATAAATCAGAGGAAAGTTTTTTAGCAGCTATTTACAGACAGAAACTATGCGAAGCAGTGTCAGGTCTCTGACCCAGAATATTGAATTGTGGATCCTGAATATAATTGCGCTACATCGTACTAAGACTCGCGGTACGATCAGAAGTACCACGGTACAATGTGTTTCGTGATACCTAAATCTAGTTTTAAAGAGACACAATTGAAGAAAAGTTAAAATATTTTGCATGCTCGTCAGTAACCATGACAATGTAATAGTATATACTACATACTATGTATGAGATTAGTCTTAGTAAGGGCACATTTCGACTGTCATAATCAGAGACTGGAAACTCCCGCCAGATTTAGACTCTGGTAGACGTGGTTACCCTTAGAAAAATGAGAGCTTTATTACTGTAGTGAGCGTAATACAACACCTAAATGTTACAGATAATGAAAGAGTGCTATGCATGGAGCGGTTGGTCTTTTACATCTACCTTATAGCAAATATACCAGGGAAAACCATTCACTAAATTCAGAGACCTAAGAAAAGTTTAATGGATGATTTCATTGCAATCTTGAAATACTGGGATACAAAATTTATTTAATCATTTTTATTTCTGTTTCTTGCTTATATTCTGTGACACTCACTTATCTCTGAGTACATGTCCAACATTGTTTCCTGTCTTCCATCGGCAGATTTAAAGATCCTTTTCTCTCTCTTATTTTGTTGCATTTTTGTGTAAAAAGCGATGATTGTCCATTTCGTTCAAAAACGAACCAGCATTGAAAAAATACTCGATGATCCGCCCCCGCAAGTATAGCCAAAGAAATGTTAGGATCGGTTAAAGTTTAGTCAGAACCATATCATCCGCATAACCAAAACTATCAATGATCTCGGATGAAACATGACAATAATCATCTGGTTGCCGGTTAGTGGATCACGGACCGTAGAGTTAATACGGTTTATTCACGAATGATTGGACTGCTCATTCAAGGATGATGACCTGTGTTCCCGTATCAACAGCCTGATCTCTTTGCCACGGCATCCTGAAGCATGAAGCATGCGCCAGAATAATTTCGATGTTCTACTCTAAAATCACATTCGAGTTCGTGCTCAAGATATTTTCTGCTATTTACTCTGACGGCAATACGAGTTAGCCCAAAGTTATAAAATATCTAGCTGCTTTGTTCCTAGTCTTCATGTTGTACTGCGCGTTGAACGAATGCGAATAGGTGTCAAAGTAACTCGCTGCCAAGTTAAGTAGGTATTCTCCATGTCACTGACATATGCTCTGCTAATTAAATACTACGCTTAAAATAGACCTTTTTGATAATCTAGACTAAAGGCGATCCAGTTCTAGCGCATGAAAGATAGAGGGTGGTAATTGTGGCATTTAAAGTGATAACTTCGTAAAAATGAATTGGCCGTCAGTTAACAGCATCTTGATGATGCATGCATGCATGCATTAGGATCAACTCTTTCCAAAAGTTGGTTGTACTGACTCCTCTAAAAACGGTATAAAATTCACGGCAAGTGCTATACATAGAGATTAATGGTAAAACACACACAATTCATGGTGATTTTAGGTGATCTGGCGTGTTACTGCAGAACATAAATTATAATTTATATTTTCTGGATTAGCAACGGCGTTACCAATGTGTCGTATATTCTGGGCTCCACCATAATTAGCAGCAAAAATGTTTTCATCAGGAATCAGTTTAGCACCTTGATTATAGGTGTTGATAATTGCAGGATTACTCGTGTCTTTCAATCAAAATTTATTTATTGCTGAGCTTCCATTGTGATCCTCAACCACCAACATCAGGCTCATGATGGTGCTGTCAGCAGGCAGATAGTTGCTAATGTCTTCCACTGTCTGATTATTAAGTTGAAACTGAGTTCTGTCACAAATATGCAATTAAATTACTTGTGTGTTAGTTTTAAATTCTATTTTTATTTTAATTTTGTTTCATTACATTTTATTGTAATGATAATTTTCATTTCATTTGAATCTCTTTTCCGAAAATTGGCTTAACCCGATTAGATTATAAGATTTCTTCAGCACTATTTTTAGCTCACAGTGTTTGTAAACATCGAGTGAATATGATTGGTTATTGCCAAGGTCATTTCGGCCCGCATGTTAGCTGAACTGTAAACAGTCTTTTTATATGTATTTTCAGTATGAGAATTTGCTTCTTAGATAGGGCTATTCTTGCATACGTGATAAATACCATTTTTTGTTATTGCGCTGTTCAAATTAGTAAATTACCTAGCCTCTCACGTGAAGCACCATATGATCTAAAATCGCGGACTTTAGACAGACGCTCTCTAATAGATTTAGTCCACACCTTGAAGGTACAAGGTGTTTATATTGTTGAAGCCAGATTGTTTTTGAAGTTTGTTTGTTTTTGGAATTTAATAATTTATTCTCTAGAAAGCTAAACAAGTGCGTTATATTTATAAACGTTCTGGGAGAAAGAAATTCAGTGGAAATTTATTCTGGAGTTTAACGCAAACATTATAAACCGTGATTCAATCGAGGATCTGTTACCACCAGTACAACGACCTCATCTGACGTCATCGCCTCCATGTTGGAATTTCATCGAGATTCGAACCCGGATTCTATTAGAACTGTTTAGTGATAGGACTTGTATTTTTCAATCTTAGGGTTAAATTTTGGATTATATTCACAAACCGTAAGTCCTATTTCCAATTTTTACATTGTTTTCTAGGGAAATAAATTATTTTGTTAAAATATACAAAGCTTGTTGGCTTCACTCTTTTCTCTTGTTATTTTTGTACCAGCCTACACGTAACAGCTCTTACAAAGAAGCTGAAACCATAGGCTGATACTGTGCACCAGCAGCATCGTTTGCAGGTGGTGTAGCATTTATCTGTAGAAATCGTGACTTCAAGAAAAGCTTTGTGTGACAGCAGATAAATGTCCTCATGACGCGTATAATTAATTCGTGTGCCAGGCTTCTTCATCTGATGCGAGACCTTAACCAGGCGCTTAACATACTCGTATTCTGTAGTGGACTCTTCGATAGGCTCCTCACCAAAACCATAAATTATTCTGGTGTAAACCGTCACAACAAGTTTATATATCACTGCTAATCAACATTATTTTGAGACCGGATCCTGTCGTAATATTTGACACAGTGCTATTCTGTTGGCGTGCGTTGTACGCTCACCGTTCACCGTGCTTGGACGATATGTTGTGCGATGCTTGTCATCATACGCTCTAATTCTTTTGTTGACGCAATCGCCCTAATGATTTCTTTGACAGACTATTGTAGCACAGCAAGCGAGTCTAGTGTAGCTGGTGAATGTGCAGGTGTTCCCCAAATTTGTCAGCAACCTTTTCTACAACAGTTCATTTTGCTGAAGCTTCATTTTCTGCGTTTCAAAAGTACATGTGGAGCAACTCGTTTGACTATGCCATGTGCTGCCTGAGGAATGTTTGAGAACAGCATTTATAAAAATCCTTTTACATTACTTTTGTTCTTAACTACTGTTTTCCTCATTTATACAACCGTCTTACATCTTTCTTGCGCTTGCAGACAAAATATCACCCGCTCATTGTTAAGGTTGGTATTATTTCCACTTTGATCCGTAATAGAATAGACATCGTAACTTTTGCTGTGCTAAAGATATTGTTTATCGGATAGTAAATAAACTGTGATGGTTTTAATGTCATGAACGATCCTGGTGGAGCATTTAGAATAAAGCTGTTTATTACATTGCTGTGATTACATTTTGCATTGTATGATCCTTGATCGATAGAATAGTTTATGAGAGGGCCACAAACATCGGTAACGTGCCCGGAAAATTGCCATGTTGGACGCTATGGCCCTCTGCAAGTCGTGATGTAAAGCACATCGGCTACCTTAAGCTGTTGTTGATGGTAAAGTTAATGATGTAGCCGCCTTTGAGAGTTACACAAGTTTTGAATGTGGAATAATTCAGCGCGATTTCTGTTTTCGCTCGCATGGATTTTTTCTTTCATCAGCCAGTTTATCTCATTCGCGATGTCAACGACATTATATACGACGGCAATTGTGGCTAGCACTGTTCTAGCATTGTTGGCCGGATTGAAATACATAGACACATTAGTGCCATCTGTAATATTGTAAAATGAATTTCATATTTTCGACTGATTTCAAAGCAATTTAAAAACGAGTATCCTGCGATAATTCTATGAGCTAACGGTAATATCTGCTGCTTCCTGGTGCTGATGTTGAGGTCAAAAAGACGCATTTAAGAAATTTTGATTATATTAAATCCTGTACAAAACCTCGTACTCCATTAACTAAGCATATTTTGCTGATGCAGATGACCTAGTATTTCTATGTTGTCTTTGTCGATTTGAGCGCCGGTATTAACAGTTCTTTGCTGCTTGCATGTAACTTATATCGCGCGACAAGCCCAGGCTGACGTTAGGTAGTATTTATTCGTTTGTCTGTTGTCTTCTTTTTATTTCTTTCTTAGGTCGAATTTGTTGTTTTTGTTTCCTGAGGCGATGCAGTAAGTGAAAACAACGTTGACAGCTGAGATAATGTCAGCTACTATTTGCCAATCCAGTAAATGTCGGTTCTAAGCATTAGGTAAGTTAATCCACTATAACGTGTTGCACTGCTTGACCATCGATCGACTTTGTTTGCTGCTTTTTGAGAGTTTTCAGGAGTTCATCTTGCTTAACATCATTCTCTGGCACAGCTTGTTCAGTTTGTTCAGTTTGTTTTCTTATAGAACAAAACAGCTTATGCTTCGTCGCACTGAAATAACTACCCACCTCCTTTACATGCGAAAACGCGACCATGCAAATGATATAGCTGCGCTACTTACCGGTGCATGACCTTGGCTCCACCCTTTTACGTATCATATTCGTACAAATGGCATTGTGGACAGATTAGTTGTATAAATATTGCTGATATGCTTTGATTGCGTGCAAAAAGTAAACAGTTTTGTGTTCTGTTGCAACAAACACATGGTGCTGACATGGCGATAAAATTCGCCAAAGCTGCTACGATACATTTCAGGAACAGTAATGGCATCCCAATGAAATATCATAAAAGCACTCTTGTTGCCGCTTGCCGCTTTATGCTACATGATTTTATGTTATATGTTTATATATGTCCGAGATTTTCACAATCACTTGCTACCTTTATAAACGTCTATTTTTCGTGAAGCACATTATGATTAGCATCCAGACTATAACCAAAGACCGTAAAACATTTGCATCTACAACCTAAAACGATCCTGGATCGATTATAGAGAATATTATGCAAATAGATTAGACATTGCAGTATTAATTTTCTGTTGCAGCAATGCGAGCAGAATAATTGCAATCTGATATTGATAAGTATGAGGCAGTCAAAAATTTTGCAACGACATGGGCTCAGGTGCACTTTAAAAGAATCCTTCAGATGCTCATCAACGATATCATTGTCGAATTACACGCGTATACTGTTGACGCTAATTTGAAGTCACAAAAGATCGAGCTCAGAAAATTTAATACATTTAACGACGAATATAATCAAAAAGCCGACAAGTACAAAGACCGACCTGTGAAGAAAATAAATTTCAACACATGCGGCTGTTGCTGAATAAAATCAGGAAACATATTTTTATGAGCGGTTGGCTTTCATTCTCACGATGCGGACACGATCATGCAAGTCATAAAAGACCTAACGAAAAGGATAACGAAGTACCGCAACCGGAGCCAGAGTTACAACAGCAACGACCTAAACAATCAGAAGATAAAAATCCAGATTTTGCCGAAGAATATCAAGAGCGACGACAATCATAACCTGACAAATCAGAGGATAATAAACCCGATTTTGCTGGGGACAGCTAGAGACGCCGCAACTAGAGGCTGATGAAGAAAAACAAAAGAAGTTTCTGATGCACTCTACATTATAATCAGGTATGGGAGAACAAAACATAATGATGGTGTCTTGTTAGCGATATGTATCTTTCTTAACAGTCTTTTTCGGACACGGCGAATTAGTCTGGCAAGGAATATATCATAAAAACACTACAGGCTACTTTGATAGCATTCAACAGCTCACAAAAGATCAAATGCAGATCTTGTAAAAGAAGAACTCGCTGCTCATAGCACAGATGGATCTGTTTGTAATCCAGTCCTTCACAAAAATAATGAACACGTTTGCAGAGGAAGCACCACTACAGCATGATGAAATACCTAACATAATCAAGAAGGCATACTATCACATCATGAAAAACATTATTTTTATGAATTTGAGATAAACAAACTTACTGCATCTCTTGAACACTTTCAAAAGAAGACCTGTGAAGACAAGTTACACTTTAACAAGTTCAGAAATCTGATCGATAAAGTAGCCAGTGGATATTTTGATTATTCACCAATACCAGATGGTGATACAGCAAACATAATGAAAACCTCCAGTTTGATAAATTTCCGCATGTAGACCGTGTAAAAAGGCGTAAACATTTCAAAATGATAGATAAGGGTCTTATGGACCAGAAAGAGACGCATGCAAAACGATTGATGCTTATTATCATGTCATCCGTTACCAAAGAAGACATTGTTACAACGCCAATGCTTTTGCAGCGGCAATACAGTGTATTAGTGCGCATTGTGATTCAGGAATAAAAATGTCTGCAGCGTCTGTGACAACAGAAACACGGGTTATGTCAGGGGAGTCCTTTATGGACGCACCAGAAACACCAGAAAAATGCATACTCGATTAGAAAAGAACGACAAAACGCAAACAGAGCCATAAAATGATCCGCTAAAAAATGTGTTTCAGTTGCACTTCAAGAGTCTTGAAACAAAAGAATAACCCCGCAAAGAATTTAGGTTACTTTATTCTCTACAATGCGCGATATCATTGATTTCAATCATATTGGTGAAGACATACCACTAAAGGTTATGAGAAGCTTATAGCGATTTATGAATACTGCAACAAACGAGCCTATTGTTACAAGTTCTGAAGCAGGCACTATGATTGTATTTTATTTTTTCTATACCCCGTTCCAATTATGCTAATCCCTATTAATACCGCGTCCGAAGGCACCATGCTGAATCAGTTTCTGCTTGATTCTTTTTAGTCGGAATGTTAACACAAGCCTGTTTAAAAAATCGGAGCCAAGCATTACCCAATACCCCCACCTCTATACAAATAAAATGAAAAGCCATGTAAAAATACAATTACATCACGTACATGAAGATCCTGATTCAGATCAAAGTTTGTTTGCGCTGAACCACATATTATATCAATAACCCCGTGAAGGTGGTGCGCGTAGTAGATAATGTCATAGCAGATCTTAGCCTGATGTTGGTTTCCCCATACAAATAATCATATGGAATAAAGCTCTTAAATATAAACTGGACGATGGCGATAATGAGTGAAAAGAAAAGATGACGAGACGAGTGCTGTGGTATGTCCACATATTAAAGTTTGATCTGAGACGATGTTCAATGTCTCATTGAGGTAAACAATGCCTCGCCGCCAAGTCTGTCGTATTCTTCATGTATTAAAAATCAGTGCTCACTTTAACGTAGCAATAAAATGATCCATATTTATTTCTGCTAATGTCCAAGCGGTGTCAAGAACATCCTTTACGAATCCATAGGAGTAGTTGACTTCCATTTTTTCCGAAGTCATAACAGTTAAGCTCCGGTAGACATTAGGTACTTGAAGCTTCTTCGTAAACGGTTATGATTGATTCTGCAGACATTTATATTTCGCTTACATCAAAAATGAAGCCTACTGAGAGCGTTATTCCGGCTCGCTTATATCAACCTGCCATCAAAAGAGGTTTTGACCAAATCGCAGAGAAATTACTTTAAACCGAACATGTATTCTTCTCCTGAAATGTGTAGGCTGCGCTTTCATCAATGGCAATGTCTGCAGAAAGCTCAAAGAGCTCCGGAGTTTCCTTGGACACCTGCTCAACCATATTGAAAACGCACTTGACAAACCTTTAAGCGCCATTGAGCCTCGTGATGTTAGATGCCATTTCGATTATGTCATTCGGGTTCTAACCCGCTGAAAACCTGACTCAATAGTTTTCTGCGTTCTTGTATTCAGCTATTATTCCTTATGAGTCAAAGTCATGATTATAGTGCATTGTTTTGTTTAAATGCTGATACATTCTACATTAATTTCAGACAGCATTCTGAATTCTTTTGCCGCGTATGTTTTTTTTTCGACTCCAGGTCTTAAACTACGTAACAGAAAGAAGCTAAACCAACACATTTAGTTCAATAAATAATTTACTTCTCTAAGTTACAAAGTGAAAATGTAATGACAGTATTGTGAAATATACCCCAGATAATTCTAAATGTCATAACGTAGGTCCACAATTATATAATGTTCCGAATGAATTCTAATAGTCTTGAATGTCTAGATAAATCACAGTTATATAATCCAGAATGTCCTTGAATGAGTCCTCAATAATCCGAAAGTAGTGATTTAGTCCAAAACCGTCAATGAGCACTTTGTAATTCCAATCAACAATTCAAATAATTCCACTCAAATTATATCTAAACACAACTGTAAGTGATTCCACATATTGATCGTCAAATAGTAATAAATAATAGTTTGCCAAAACTCTTTATATACAAATTTAGTTTGACACTGCAATGCAATAAATTGCTCTTGAAAATCCAAATTTCCGATTTAATATTCGACCAATGTCAACAAGTTAGCTTCTAGAACATTCAAAGCTCATAAATAAAGTCAGGTCTTGAACTTAAGTTCAAGTAAACATCTTTTTTGTTTCTTAGATTACTGCCAAAAATGGCAAAAGTCAGGTAGTCTCAACCCTCAATCACAGACTAAAATGAAACACATAATATAGATATACATAACATGTATCTAAGCAACCTATATTGACCTAACATAACCCATTTCTGGGAGGTTTCACTATATTGATTATATATCGGTAATAATATATTAATGTACAGGTATGCACATATATACATGTCTTGTTTTAATTATGTATGTAATTGTATGTACTATATTTCTCTATGGGTTTATGTATAAAGGTATTTATATATGTATGGAAAGATGGATACATATTAATCCATAAATAAAAAAATTTAAAAATATGAAAATACACCAGTAATCTTTATAATAGGTATTTTGTAATAAAAGTGAGTAGTATATTTAGATATCCAGAATTCCAATGTTAAATATAGATGGTTCGCTATGCACTAGATGGATACGTATATAGATAGATACACGTAAATGAACAAAAATATTTTCATGCATTAATGACTGATCATATAAACTGTTTGCAAGGATATTTAGCTTTTATATATTTATGTACATAAATTAGCATAAAATAACAGATGTAGTTATGGCTCATCAATTTCTAGGTCAATACAACTATTTTCCAGTATCCGCAACAAGTTGATATAAACTAGTTGAAACATAATAAATTTAAAGGTTTAATTCCTGTACAAACAGCCATGTAAAGTTTTGCAAACACTACGGATTTTCTGTTTTATTTGTTTGTCTTGTCTATGTTTTGTGTGTGCCTCTGAAAAAGACTTATTAAGAGTCAAAAGCGCTCAGGCTAGTTAGATACTAGTTTTGCACTGTTCGTTGTCAGTTTATTGCATTTATCATAATCAATCTCTGACACAATTGATCCTTTGCTGGATCCAGTGCACTTGAAAGGACTGTTATTCGCCATATGATTTGTATTATTATTATTATTATTATTATTATTATTATATATATATATATATATATATATATATATATATATATATATATATATATATATATATATCTTTTTTTTCTCGGTTTTCCTCTTCTATCTATCTCTCTCTCAGGACACGGTTACGGAGAGTTGATGCATTAGCTATACATTTACATGGTAAAATCGATGCACCGTTCTGAGTATTATGTATTTTAGTTATATATTGTAGAAAGTGAGTACAAATTCATCACTTCGGCACCGTGATATCCATATGGTCATAACGGAGAAGATAAGTGAGTACAAGTCCCCGAACTAGCTACCATAATTTGTCAGGGGTAATAAAAAAGGGATGAGGGATGATTTATCCCGAAGTCAATGTATTCAATTATCAAGAAAACAAATATGTGAATTTATTCATAAAAAGACTTATACCTGTAATTTTCTACTGCAGATACGAAATGATTGTACTATTCAACGACGAATATTCATGGCACTAATAATTCTAATTTTTATGAATGAAACGGATTTTCTGCAATATGATTGGATGCAAAGGGTCACGTGATACTAATCGGAATTTTTTACACATCGATAAATTCTGGGACTACTTTCGGTTTACAATATAAATAAACATTGCAGACACATCATTCTGAAACGATTGTTTCATCCCTTAAATTTTTAATTCAGCAAATAAATATAACTAATACCCTTTTTATACTTTTCCCAATATTCTTTGATTGAAATGCATAGTTTACTATACAATTTAGCATTAGTCTGCTATATAGTGGAGCAAAATGGCCGATTACGGTGATTTTTCACTGCAATTATCTGCGGATTGTTTTGAACAATTAGATGAGAAGGAGTTAAAAGAAATAATAGCAGCGATTGAAGCAGAAGGAGATGGATTTGATAATATTGCGATGGATGTTACAAGCGCTGAAAATGAAACAGAACAGGGATTGATAAATTCCCTCACACATCACCCCATGACCTCCGTCACCCTAGCTATACACAACAACAACAATAATAGCATGGGAACTGGGACAGTCAATTTTGAGGCACCTGAGGGACATAAACCAAGATTAAAGAAATTATGTGAGGAGGACTTAAAAGCTATTGAAATAAATCAATACTCAGAGGCTACTAAACGAAACACAAAATGGGGCATTGGGGTTTTCAATGGTAAATTTTAAATTTTTTAAAATTAATTTTGTTTACTTATTTTCAAACGTGTGTGTGTGTGTTGGTGGCATAATATGAATATGACCACTTACACAAAAATAAAAATAAAATATTTATCAGACCATTATTCAAAGACTGAATGAAATTTTTAAATGGTAAAACTAAAAGAAAAAGATAATCAGATTATTCGCATGAAATATCTTTGATGGATAGATCTTGAACATATATATTGACATAGTACATACTATGTT
>JAECUM010039258.1:0-35211 GCA_016617855.1 Megalonaias nervosa
GATGTTAATATGTGCAAATATAGAAATTTAAAGGATGGATTGATACCTTATCTTTATCTGTAGCGGTGACCGTACAGATGACCTGTCCGACTGCACTATGCTCATTGATGCTACTGTTATAGTTGTCAGGTGAAAATATTGGTGGATTATCATCTATGTCAATGACACTCAGAGATAATGTAGATGTGGCGGTTCTTAACGGATTGTCCTTTTGCGTTGCCTAAAACATTAGAAAACATTCGCATTAGATCTATAAACTTGATTTAGAAAGCTTCAAAAAAGACTTATTGCTCAAAGATTTAGTGTTTATTTTATAACATTAGAAACAACAGAGCTGAATCGAAATAGAATTCAAGTATTTGATATAGTCTTGGTTTCCTTTTTTTCAGTGTAACAAATGAGATTACGATATCACATTAGGAACTGTCTCACCACGTATTTATCATGAAGTATAATAATTATAGTTGTGGGATGTATCATTGAAATTGCTATCTTTTATCCACTTCTGCGCTGGAAGCGGGAAAGGGGAGTAGCACAGGCTTAATTGCTCCAAAATTATTAATTAGTGTAGTGATATGAAACATGTTTAAGTCACATTTGTGTTTTATTGAATGATACAGGTGTCTAAATCACACCGTAAAATAATGTTTAATGCCATCAGAAATATTTTTACTGTCTCGCGCCTTTGAGAACAAATATATGGACGTAAGCCTTGCCTTTATAATTATAACATAGAGGTCTCGTCCTCCGTCTGCATCCAACTCATGAAGAACACTAATCTCCCCGCTCTTGTTGTTAATGCTAAAATTGCTCTTCATGTTATCTGAAGAAAAAAAATCCTCAAATTCATACAAGAAACGTTCAACAGCTGATCTTGTAAAAGCGATCTACCATAATGATATGCTGTTTATCAGCGATCAAAAGATAAATTGTTACTTCTATGTTCCTAAACAAGCACGTCACAATTTATTAGCCTGCTTACAAAATGGAGGATTAAAATACATTAGTATTTTTTCCCTTTAGGTCCATCAGATGAATAAGCATTCATTTTTGTGACAGGTTAATTACGCATTTACCTGATATCTACATCAGTAATTTAGACAACCAATACATTTTAGAATGGTAAATCTTATTCATTGCATACATTGAAAATATGTACACTGTAATTCATATTAGGTCCAATTTACAAAGAAAGAGCGAAACACCTGTACGATAATCACTTGAGAGAGAGGTCACAAGATTGTAGGTCTTTTATGAAAATAAAGAAATAATTTCTCAATGCGTGAATAAAATTTAGTGTTCATAATTATTAAGGCTCCTGTTTACATTTTACAGAGTGACGGGAGCTTCCTAGTGCAAATATTGTTTTATGTTTATTAACATGCGTGAACTATCATAGTGTTATGAACGAAGAGTGAATTTTCAAAATTTATTTAAATTTTCATGCAAAGAGTTATTATTTATGTATTTTTCCTTCGGTTGTCTTTTATTGACGACCGAAAGAAAACAAGATTCCAAAAGAATTACGAGGAGTGTTTCAGCTTATTTTTTCCCGATCCTTATTTATACGCAGCCAATGATGTTCGAAAATAGCTATAAAATAATTAATCGCTATATCTCAAGTTCAAAGAGAAAACTAAAATTAAAATTACATTCATTAATAAAACACATTGATACTGTGTAGATATATTTTCCATATAACTACCTTCAATGCTGTATATGACAGTCTCGTTTATTCCTCGGTCTCCATCGTATGCGTATATCTGAGGAGTTGTGCTGTATGGGCTACCAGATAATGAAGAGCTCTGGATGAAACGAATGATATGTTTAAAATGTGTTGCTGGTTTTCACAAGAAACATACCTAATACTTTATCAAGTTATAGAAACTGGCATTACGGTTTAGTTGGAAATGAAAGCAATAAGTCAGAAATTCAGGAGAGGAGTGATGAAGCAAATATAAGGAAACCTAAGAAATCCAATATCAGCAGGGTAGGGGAGCATACTATAAAGTGCAAGGCCTAAGGAACTAAGCCACAAGCCTCCTACCACCTTTCAGAGCCCCCAAAACATCAACCACTATAGTTCCTAAAACGGCTTTATATGTCCCACAGCTTGAACCCAAGAAGTCAGATTCATATATTCTTTGGAGAGCCCTGGATCTAAATGAATACATATAAGCTGATGAATAATTTCTTTCGATGATACAGCAATATTAACCAGATGCATATTGTGCGGTAACTCCGCTTACACATGTGGTATCGGAGGCAGTTAAGTACACGACTATTAAGGCGGGACCAGTTTCTGTGATTTCACTGATGTTTTAGGACTGTGTGCCTCCTGGCCGAGAGCTCAAGCATTCGGGACGACATTAAAACAGGTGCGATTGTTTGAAGACGCTTGTAGGCTGTTACTAAAGAAACCAGGGCCGGGCAACTCATAGAGTGTTAGTACATTTTTTTTTTTGCATTTTCCTTTAATTTCAAGAGTGATAAGTCACTTCCGGATAATAATCGACCAGTGTCTTCCATCTATTATGTGTATAGAGAGCTCTTGGAGGCCACCATCAGGCAGTCTACACCAAAAGGGAATCCTATTTGACACACCACCTACACGAGTATGTTGTAGCACGGTAACGATATTTCCATTAACAATATCAACAATTGAGTTTATTTGCTTGAAGTGGGCATAAACCGCATCTCATCTATAAACAATGGGTACTGAGTGCCGTGTACGCGCCTGCTACATAACACCTGTGTATATCTTTAAATCCAAAGAAGGGGATGATCGCATCGGGATAAAGCTGAGGGTCTGTGTCAATGAGCGTGATGCGGACCGGACCGATGGCTGCATTGTAGTTAGCAGTCAAGACGGCAGTCTGTGTTAACTTTTTGAATGTATCCGTTCTATAAAACCCATTGGGGACGTCAATGGCTACCAGCCGTCAAGTAGAAGACGATCTTATAATAAATAATTTGTTATCAAACGCATCAGAAACATAGTAATATCCTGGGTTGAACAAAATCTCAACACGGATATAAGGGCAAATATGGATCATCTGTTCAAAGTCACCTGTCCCAATAGAGGATTGGTCAATGCAATATTTATTTGCATTCTTGCAACTTGTCTAGCAATAATTTCGCTTCAACAGCGAATGCAAATATAGCGTTTAACTACATTGATGAGGGAAAGCATTGCTCAAGACCAAATATGTTTGTTTCATTTAAAACCAGATTAAGTGACATAACCATCAATTATGTGTAGCCTCCTGTCGGGTCACATGAAATCGGGAACCGCTACTAAAAAAAAACCGACGAAATTTTAGCAAAACGTAACAAAACTTTGTCTTTACGGCGCGCCAGCACTGGTTGCTGGGTAAGTGCTTGGACCATCTTTTCATGCCAACAGTCAAATGTTATCATTGTGTGATGTGCAGCTTATTTACAACAGACAAGAATGGTCTTGGACTAGGTGCTGTATGCCCTTTCATTTCAAATAGAGTGGTATACATTTAACAATGCTATCTATATGGATACATACAAGAAGGTTTGCAATGTGTCTCATATGGATAACACAAAGACGGGCGACAAAAAGCACTTACTTTTAATTCCCGCAGACACCTTTACGATGCCAAGATCGGTGGAGGACTACCTTGAACTCACCGTTAACATATTGAGAATTAATATAAATATCAGATATCGAACATTGTTGATAAAAATTGCCAGCTTAAAGCATGACTAGGAGAAGTGTGTTTAAAGGTTAAGAGAGAGAGAGAGAGAGAGAGAGAGAGAGAGAGAGAGAGAGAGAGAGAGAGAGAGAGAGAGAGAGAGAAGTTGTAGAAACATATAATACATGGTAGTATTGTCATTTAATTACCACCAATTCCAGGTTAGCTATCCTGTCGAATTGCCAGTATGTAATTAGGACTAATAACAAAATAATGCTTACAATACAGAAAAGCCCTGCCAACGTCGTTTCTGTGATCGTTTTCAGCGTTCCTGCCAGTAGATCTAGATGCATGTTGCCCCATTCGTCTGAATTTCGACAGCATCAAACTAATTGCCCAAGCACCATGGACCAAAACCGGTAGCATTTCATCATATTTCTTAACCTCATCGACAATGCAATTGATCCCTGCAACGTTGGGCTGGTATTTATAATTGTTTTCGCGGCGGCTCACCCGCTCCAGACACCAACCGTACACAGGTAAGAGCTATTGGCTGCGCCATCGTTAACAAAGCGTCTGTGTAGAGCTTAGAGGGAACCGATTGTCCTGTGCGTATAATGCCGACATTTGGCTGAAGGAACAAGGGCGTACACCTCGTGACAGTGCTTGCAATGCCGTCGCTGCTTCCAGCTCGATGCGGCTATCATTGCCGTATTTAGGAACTGCTTCATTGTAAAGCTTGACTTCGAGCTGCTAAATGAATACATGACACACAACCAGCTTGATCATTCAGACGACCTCACTTTACTTTTGACAACTACGGCTACGTTATACAGAGCACTAATAAGGTGGGCGAGATTCACCGTCAGTGATATCTCTTTTGAGTACGACGTTGTCACCCATGCAGAACACCTACACATGATTAGGCAGCAATACATGGAAAAAGTGGCAAGCTTATACATCCGAGTGCTGTGCCATCACCTAATGGTAGGGAATAAAAGCAATCATTCAAGGAACATCAACCTGAGTACACTACGCTAACAGAAAATTAAGGGAATAGTTTTACTCTTCGAGTATGCTGCATAATGTGCTGAGTTTGAGCCTGATAACAAACACTTCTATCTATCCGTTACTAACAAGGAATTGGGTACGATCCTGGGCATTTTAACCAGATCTTTGCTCAGGATCAGCCAAGATAGCTTCAATAGGAAGAGGTCCTAAAAATAATGAAAAGGAACTCTTGTTAATTACGAAAAAGGGCTTTGCCTTTGTCATCAGTATGAGTTTAAAGGAAGACCACGGGGTCCACGGGTCAAGGAGACGCATCTAGAAAAGGAGAGATGACTAAAACTGCAGACTGACAAGACAGTTTGGACGGCATCTGTATTAAGCAGGTACACACAGCTCAACATACAAAATATCCAATTTGTACCGGTCATCTACTAACCTGCTGTTTGCAAGAGGTCCTTGATAACGCACAGCCACACAACGCTATGATCGTTTTCAAGAGTGTATTTGCATGTGAACCAATTGAATTAACATAAAGGAACGGCTCTTATTTTGCTCCCCTAAGTCAAGCGCCATACCATCGTTAGTGTATGGTCCATATTGCAACGGTACAACGCCGTTGCCCATGGCATTTGCAATTGAGCCTCCTTGGAATCCATTTACTGTGAAGACGCGCTAAGAGAAAACAATATCATTGAAGCCAAGAGTCGCGCAAAGGCACATGTGTTTCTCAGAAAGTCTTGTTACGCAAAGCTGTTTCTACACACAGATCCACTAGTGTCCTACCAGTTTATATTACGTCATCGCGCTTTTGTGCTGAAGTAATGTGGTGACTTCATATTTTGTATGCCTATTTTGTGCATATTTTGTAACCTATATTATCTGCAAGCTATTTAGAGTTAAGAACTCAGCCAGCCATATCCAGAACTTCATAAGAACTATAGCGGTTGCTGAAAGTCATGGATGTTTACAACATACTATATAAATTGACATCGCAAGGGTGAGAAACAACGGAAAGACGGCCACATAATCGGAGATTCACGATGACTATCAATCAACACTAACACAGCAGGTTGGTCGCCTGTTGAGTTGGTGGCTTCTGGAGCAGCGAAAGAATACTTCGACTGGCATTTTACCTTTGCAGATCTTATTGCGATGAGAGATGAAGAGGTAGCCAAAATGACTGTATTGCTTGGATTGTCTTTGCTCGGACTGTTCATTACAGATGTAAGCCACTTTCTGCTGGCAGATAGCCGGGGACGTCTTGCGAGTGATTTGAAAAATGATCCGATCATACAGATCTCATTGCTGAACACTACAATCAACTTTTAATTTAGATGTGGTGCGGTACTAGCACCATTGCAGATGGTGTGATTACATATAAACAAGTAAATTTTGAAACGAAAAGTGACAAAGAATGATAAACACAAATAACGATGGATATATCAGCACAACTGACAAAGGATTTGACAGCAGAGCAGTCTTATGAAATGACACTGGTCATCAAAGTTAAACATCCAGGTAAGCTATTGCTGATTCAAGACTTGCCATATTGATGAAAAAGTGCTGGTTTGAAAAAAGCAGACACTGCTGACACACACCGTTTTCCCTGCTCTAGAAGCAGTAGGCGGTACCATGTTATATTGTCTTGGACGGCTTAGCTCTGATGGTATCTAGCCTTCTTTACACCTAATCTCGCTCGCGGAGCACATGTGCAAATACTGCCAGCACCATCGAGACAAATGCGAAAAATAACGTCTGGAGATCCGTCGGAACGACCAGCACACCAGGTGCTTACAACGTATATTAGACATACACCTGCCAATTTTTATATAGAATAGAAGCTTGTTTTGCATTTGTCATGGAAATATAATAGCAAACACTAGTCAATCGTAGAATGCATGTGTTAAGTACCTAGGAAACCTGGTATAATATAGAACAGTACTTGGCGGCTTTGATGTTGGGTATTCGATGGTTTTCAAACGTTTGTTAAATATGAAATAGGCTGACTTTGGTTGTCTATACTTCGAAGACGCAAGAACGCGGTAACCATCATAGCAGTACATGCTAATTAAACAAGGCATCAAGCCTGCTAATATCATCAAGTCAGTATAATGACCACAGTTGCAAAGATGGTCCTCGGGGCAATCGTTAACATTCCTGGCATTCGCCAGCTCAAACTGCCTTTTCTCTACGCTGAACCAAATTGAAGCCGACACAAAACGGGAATGCCATGAAATGACTATGGAAGAGTTCTAGGCCATGCAGGCCGTGCGTTTCTGCATATTAGCCTATCATCATTATAACCTCATTGAGCAGCTACGCGCAGGGCAATGACTGTGGATTGTAGATTAATAGCTGTCGAAAGGACAAAGCACGGCAAACTGCTAAACATGTTATTAAGTCACAAAACGCAATGCATACTAGAGCTGAATAGAATAAAAAAATTTTCCTATAAGAATATTCGTTGAATGTTTTCGAACAGGACGTAATATTCATCAGCATTAATAAAGGTATAAAATTCGTCCTGTTTTAATCTAACTTGGTATTTATTGACACCAAGACTCGCTAAAATTCCCGAACTTCCTCAGTACCCTCAGAAGATGCTGTTTCCGCCTTCAAAACGACTGCAAGTGTGCGTCGCATTGACCGGTTTCATCGGTTGCCGCCAGTTGTGTAGGCTTTAAACAGCAAGATAACGCGACCTACAGGCAAAACACCTTTTGATGTCATTCATGTCGCGCCTGCATCATCAGTGACTCATGCGGTCGGTCTGGAAGAGAAACGCCAAAGACCTTGGTACAGCACCCATATAAACCTTGAGAGCTGGAAGGCTGGCAAAGCTGCGCTCCCAATTCTGTGTGGTCCATAAAGGTCTATAAGTTAGAATGTGCGGTTGCTAAGACTGGCTTGCCCATACTATATTATCTGCTTAGCACTGACGGTGCAGATCCTAAACTTATATTTGTGCGTGAAGAGCTTAAGGTTGCTCTCCCTGACGCAAAACTAAAACCGGACCGGATCCTCACAGAACATGCACGCAGCTGATGCTCAAGTCCGCCATTTCTCGTTCAGAGATTTCCGCTAATGTGGCGTTTGCACTTGTAGACCCAGTCGTTCTCGCTATTCCTGTCATAGCCCTTTGAGTGTCTCTGGGCGTTGTTTAAGCGGTCTACGCTGAACTGTTAGGTGCCTTTTGGTTCGTAGGCCGTGAGGATTTCAATACTGCAGGCGGTTATTTTCCTGGTGCTTAAGGCGAATATTACGCCTCCATCATCTTAACCTATGTAACAGAAAGAAGAAAAACCAACAATCTGAGCAAAATCAGCAAATAATTTATTTCCCTAGAATGCAAAGTAAAAATTTCAAATGAGCCTATAGTATTATGAAATAATCCCGACTTAATCATAATGTCCTATCACAAGTCCAGATGTATAGAATGTTCCCAATGAATTCCAATAGTCTTGAACGTCTTGATGTATCACACGATATAATCCAGAATTGCTTTGAATGAGTCCTCAATAATCCCAAAGTAGTGTTTTAGTCCAAAAGTCTATGAGCACTTTGTAATTCCAAAGAATAATATAAATAAATAATTCCTTCCCAATTATATCCGAACACAACTACAGGGTTAACCACAGACTGATCATGTAACATGAACGAATAATTATTTACTAAATCCTTTATATACATATGTCACTTGACCTAAAACACAACTGAATTTCCTAGGGAAAATTCCAGACTTGAACTCAAATACAAGTAAATATCTTTAAAGAAATGATAAAAGTCATGTAGTCAAAATTTCTACCCTCAAACACGAACAAAGGTCAAACACAATATAAACTATACATAACACGGAGTACGCAACACACTTTGGCTTAATGGCCTCGTGAATATCCTACTCGAATGGTGCCCGCTTAAACACCTGCTCATCAGCCGGTACCGCAGAGACACGTTTGAGTTTAGACAGATAGTCTATGAGAGATACAATTCGATATTCACGTTGAGCTGTTGGCCCTCTACAGTATATACCTTGTAAGCAGTAATTACAATGCCAAAACGGCAGTCTGTGAAAGACATAGAAGTAGCGTACGTAGGAAATACAATGGGAAATTTGACGATGTCGTTTAGCACAAGCTGCTGGTGCTGCTTCTTGCTTCCTGTCCTTGAAATATATATCTATAATAGTCTGTCCAGTGGGTGATACAGAAGGGGGACCGGCATTGTCTGGTAAGTGTATTTTTTGCCAGTCTAATACAAACTGCAGGACTCGGTCACGCACCACTCAGTGGGACACCACGAATGTGTCAGTAGGATTCCACTGCTTTTTAAAGGAACCCGAACCGCGACAGGTAGGATTGGCGACGTGCATCTCCTGACACTGGACAGATCTGAGACGCATCCAATGGTTTTATTTTTAATGGCCACATCCTTGGCACTTTCACAGACCTCTTTGTAGTAGACGACATGATTACATGGCCAGTAATGCATAAAATCTCCGGCTCTGGTCGGTAGTTAGGCTTGGTCGCCACAGCAGACAACCTGAACGGTCTGTACCTTTAGTCATCATAGGTAAGGCCTATGCCAGTTCAAGTTTCGTATCACTGGTAACCTTAACCGCCTTGATGCTCTTGCGATGTTCTGTCTTCACCCGGTCATACTTTTCTAAATGAAATATATTTTCTCTTGGAGTTCACACATAACTATTAAGCTGCCTCCTTGCTCTATCTTATATTCTCTTCATATCTGTTGCATACATCTTTACCACCACAACTCACACATATCTTGAGATTTGCCATTGAATATTTACCATATATCCAGCATGGATAAATCGGATCTCATTTTCTAATCTGTGCCTTATGTCTCCTATTCTTTGCAAAACACTTATTTTTGAAACAAAACGCCATGTGTATGCTTGCAAACGGCAAGTATTTTAGCAAAGTATTCATATGTAAACCTTTGCAACAGGACTGGCGGACCGCCATATGTACCCAACCGCTTTTGTCACGTTGGAAGACATGGTGGTTTAGAGGGATTCCTTTGCCGTTACAATATAATTCATTGATGTCATCCTACTGTGCGTCTTGAATGTTTTTAAATAAATTATCTTTCCTGAAAAGAGGCTGTCAAGGGCTGTCCAACTCGCCAAAGACAAGCACACACACACACACACACACACACACACACACACACACACACACACACACACACACACACACACACACACACACTTTCAAATTGGGAGGCACGGCAAACCGTATTAAATATTATGTGGAACTTTTGGTGGGAAGGAGGGTGGAAGGGTGGTTGGAGACTTGAAGCCTGGTCGTCACGCCTACCATCATATAGTTTGTTCTAGTATATTGGAGATTTATAAGAGCCTTGCAAAAAATAATACTTTCCACGATCTAAAATTCAGCAAAGCTGCCATCACCCATTTATTTTCTTCTAGTTTACGGTTCTGATATTTGTAATATATTAGTCTTAATATATCACACACATATGTATTTCCATTCTTACTTTCAAAATTAATCATTGAAACTATTTGTCAATAGCAACATCAGTATCCCAACTTCAATTCATAAAGCCTTTATCGAATGCTACAATGGTCGCTACATCTAATTATCAGGAGTATTGTCAACCGTTGAGCCTTATTCTTGAAAGAAAACTTCCCTATTGAAATCATGCTTCATGAAAGATAATATAAATATTTTACTAACCATACGTAAAGGTCACGAAATGTATGTAAAATATTAAGCTTTATTAGCGCATACATTAAGCTAAGTAGTCGGGAGTGACGCATACCCCTTCTGTTATATTAAGATGATACACATCTTCAGTAAAAACAGGATTCATGTCATCCACATCTATAATGGTAACGGTAAGATTCGTGTAAGCCATTAACTGTCTAGAGCCTGTTTCCTGTAAGAAAGAATGATTATATATATATATATATATATATATATATATATATATATATATATATATATATATAGAGAGAGAGAGAGAGAGAGAGAGAGAGAGAGAGAGAGAGAGAATTATAAATATACACCAAACAGAACGGAAAGTGCTAACTCTGGATTCTATAGAAGAATGCTTGATAATAGTAGGCAGAATTAATATTTTAATACAAATAATACTATCATACAGGTTAGAGAATTTTTAATTCGTACTCTACGGAGATTCAAACCCAGGTCCGCGGGTAAACGGCACCCATCGCCTTGTCTGCACACACCATCTCATATTCCGTCACGACTAAGCACGCATCACCAAAAAATGATGCGACTGAATCGATGTTTTATGCAATCGTGCGTAGCAGACACACTCGCATGACGACCTAATAATTAATTCTCATTTATCTACACAGTCATTCCGGATTCCTATGAAAGAAATCAAGGTATATAGGATTAATCATAAATATACACCAAACAGAACGGAAAGTGCTATCCCTGGATTCTATAGAAGAATGCTTGATAATAGTAGGCAGAATTAATATTTGAATACAAATAATACTATCATACAGGTTAGAGAATTTTTAATTCGTACTCTATGATGCATCTCTCTCTCTCTCTCTCTCTCTCTCTCTCTCTCTCTCTCTCTCTCTTCTTCTTCTATATATATATATATATATATATATATATATATATATATATATATATATATATATATATATATATATATATATATATGCATGCATCATTGCATCGATAAACGTTCAAAAAGACTTGTTTCGAAGATGTGACATGCTTTTGCATTTTCTGGTGCTAAAACTGGATATCATATTAATGAAAGTGAGACAGGAAATATAATCTTAATGTGGAGGTCTGTGGACACATACATACATACATACATACATACATACATACATACATACATACATACATATCTTTTATCGCCACGATGGCGATATGACTTTTGCACCTACTTTCTTTTTTCCGTTTAAGAAGTATATCTGCCCTTATGTATTCCCATATTTAGGCCATTTAATTTTTTCTTCTTCTTTTCCCTTCTCTTAATCTCTCTTCCTCTCTACCTCTTTCTTTCCCCAATCAGAATGAATAGATCTTAAAATGATAACGCCATACGTTTTCCATTTAGAAAGTATATCTGCTCTAATGTATGTTTTTCAGACCGGTATTTCCATACCTAGATCTACCTATTTCATTTGTTTCTTCTTCTTTTCTTCTCCATCTTTCTTTCTCTCTATTATTCTTCATATATCTCTCACTACCAGAATGAATAATAGATCTTAAAATGTGTCAAAGTTGTTGACCCTTCAATATCCACTAATATAATCAATGAGAAGATACGAATGCTTCAATATTAACCCTAAGCAAGAAAAGGTAGACTTCACGTATTAACTTTTTTAATTGGTTTTCCACACGAGTCAAGCAAATTGCCTGTGACTGAACTTGACCTGTTGCTATTTGAAATTGGCACCCATACAATATTGTATACCTGTTACGCCCAACAACAAGCGGTACGCATTTTTAAGATAAACGCTTGATTACAGATACTAATAAAATTGTTTACGTAGCGATTTTAACTGCCATCAAATTCATAATCATCTCTGAGAACGATGGAGAACCCAGGTATTGATTAGTGTCGATTGCTAACTGAAATTAAGTGACAACCGAAGTTTTGGTCCATTGCCCATGACCGAAATAGCTTGCAAACTTGCCAACAGACATAAAGTCATGTCTGCATGCAGACATAAGCAAAAACTGAGATCAAAATCTTATAAGTAAACTCACAATCATAAAATATGTTGCTTAATGATAATACTCTCTGTCGTTTGTTGGACTGTTCCGTCTTGTTTCTACAATACCGCAATCCCACTATTGTTCGCTGTGTCAATCCGAGCCAGAAATGTGTCAACGAAAATAAATATCACTTCATTTTCATATAAACAGTCGTTAATTTTATAAAATACACAATTTATTGAATGATATGTATCAAAATGTGTAAAATGTCTAAATCCTAAAATTTTGTAAAATTTCTGAACTTATTATCGATGCAATCATTAACATCACTGATACAGAATAGCAAAATAAGCCCGTGCAAACGGAAATGTTTTGTCTTTATATATATATATATATATATATATATATATATATATATATATATATATATATATATATATATATATATATATATATATATATATATATATATGGGTTAGAGAATTCTAAATTAGTAGAGTAAAAATGTATAATTCTCTAACCTGTATGGTAACGTTAATTGTATCGTGTTTATAAACAAGTATGTATGTATTATCAAGTATTCTCTTGTAGAATCCAGGGATAGCACTTTCTGTTCTGTTTGGTCTCTCTCTCTCTCTCTCTCTCTCTCTCTCTCTCTCAACAAAAACAGAAATCTACGTTTCTTTAGTAGATATGTGGAAATATTTCCCTCGTGAAGAAATTTTTTTTTTGTATAATATTAAACCTAAACTTATATACATAATGTATTGTTATTCTCCCTTCATCCGCATGTAGAATACGTAAAGACTATATATTTTTGTAAGCAATGAGGAATGACCATAAAAATGCAGATAAACGAACTACAAGCAATAAAATTAGATTTCAAACATGTACTTATTTTTTAGAATAGTTTCCCTCAGGAATCATGCAAATTATAAGTGGCTGAACTTACATAACCTGTTTTTATTCCATGGAACATTCATTAACACCCCAAAAGTACCAATTACGACAAAGGGTACAAGGTTTCAGCAAAATACTCTTTATGAAATATAATAAATTGTTTAATTAGGGATTTTAACTCTCGTGACACCCGTAATCATGTTTGAAAACGATGAAGAAATAGGAGATAGAAGAATATTGATTGGAAACCGAAATTTGAATGACTACCGAACGTCTAGTATTGGTCTAGATTGCAAGATTATCATGTCCTCATAGTTCACGTTTGATGACAGAAGTAAACAAAATAAAGAGCCAGAATTTTTCAACTTAAATTCAGAATTATTGAAACATTTTCTTTACAGATGTTACTCTCCAGGACTTGCCATTTATTTGGAATTCAAGCAAAGGAAGCGACATCCCATCCAAAACCGATTTCTGTCCCTGAGGAAGACCAGATTAACCATGATGCTTGGGCTGGTTGTCCATCGGGATTTACAGACCTGCAGACTCATCTTATGCACCAGTTGATAAAGGAATCACAAATGATTTTCAAAAACATAAAAGTATACTACACAGAAATTAAAATATTTTCAGACGAACCATTGCATATTTTCCAAACTTACACCTTAAAATTTTATAATGCTGATTCAGTAATCAGATATGGAGCCTATTGTTATAAGAAATATTGGTAAACTTAAATAAATTGTAAATTACGGATCTGATCCGAATATATCATAGCTAGTACAATCGATATACAGGTTGCCCATCTACTTTCAACCGTTGTCTAAATGCAAGATACCATTACCAGAAGAAGAAATTTTTACACCAATAAACAATAATATAGATCTAAAACAATTTTATAACTTTTAATGACTTTAATATTCCTTCTTAACATGATTAGAAATATATTAATGGAAACAAATAAATATTTGATAATGGAAGGGAAGAGCATACAAATGTACACGAAGACCTCGGAGAAACAACACGAGCTGATTTTTAAGTGCTTATAACAGTAAATATAATTACAGAGATCAAATACTTCTTCCTGTTCAACCTCTTAGAAAATTTCCTATAGATAAAGCAAGAGTTGTTACGTTAACCAGACCAATGGCAGTAAAAGTTGCAGCAGTTTTGACACCTTCTTCGTAAAGAGTTGTTTAATCTTTCGCCAGAATGTTAAAATACAACTCGATTTTCATATATTGTTTATACTCGCTTAAAAGACGAGTCCAACTGCAAACTGCACAGACGCAGATCTGCCGTCGCATAATGTGCGGTTAGTTAGTTAGGCAGTTTGTTAGGAACAGTCAGTAGAACCAACAACATAGACCCTGATCTGCAGGCTCATTATGCTACGACTGATCAGGATCTTTGTTTATTGCAGTTGACGACTTATAAGCGAACACAGATAGTTAAAGCAGATCATTGTCCATTAGATCCCTTTGATCTTCTTGATCTTCTTCAAGACTTAAGATTCACAATTACATTTGAGACAGCATATGAAGTGATACCTAAGGCTAACCAGCATTGTGAATTGGAAAATATAGCTACAGTAGTACACCATTACCTCCGATATAAAGCCTAATTATATTAACGAAAAGTATAGAAATTGACTTCCTTACTTTAATTATTACATCAAAAGAGAGGTAATTATTGATGTCAACGCTAATGCATCCGTCGCCAACTTCACTAACGTCGCAGTCGATTTACCTAAAATGAGTCTAAAAGTACAATTAATACTGGGAAGAAAAGGCATCTAAATTAATCCTGAAGAAGCATCTAAATTTAGCAATTAAAAAAACAACGGTTACTGTAGAAGAATAATCAAATATATTTAATTCACAAAGGTACAAAATTCATCAACTTCTTAAGGAAGCAAAAGAAAATATTTCTTTAATAAACAACAAAAGCAATTGGCATAATTTGTGCACAGATTACTATTGTTTATGGTTCGATCTAAGAAGCAAACATGATGATATATTACAGACACAATCATCCAATGTTCAACAAGGAATACATATGCCGATAAACAGAATATGAAAAAACAGGTTAACAGATGTATATTTATTTTATGTATGACTCACACGTAACTTTCAGAACAACCGGATAAAAGCTCTGATGTTCTAATGGGTGTGGGTAGGTAAGCAAAGTGAACAAGTACTTGAACTAAAAGTCTAGCGAGAAAAGTGGAAAGCAAAAAGAGAGCGAAAGGGAGAGAATCAAGTGAGCGAACTAGCGATCAAAGTGAACAAGTTCGCAAAACCTTAGAAGTAAGGGAGAGAATTTAGTGAGAGAATCAGTGATCAGAGAAAGAAGCGCACAAGGTCTAGAAACCGACTTTTATAGAGCACAAACAAACGAGAGAATACAGTGGAAATGTGCGATATTGGTAATACATTAGATAAATGTAAAGAATTACTTAATATTATATCTAATCTAATACAAATCTAGGGCGGAGACTCAATAAGCAATTTGTTCGGACTAAGTTCATTTTTCCGTTAGTACATGTTTGAACGTCGCTAAAGGTGGATCATAGAGAAGTTGGGAAACATTAGACTGTACTCCGAGTGCCGAAGCTGTGAGCTCGTTAAATGGCGGGAAAGAATTCTAGTGAAATTCTAAGTTTGGATTGCGAACAAATGCTTCTTGAGGAGCTTTCCGGGAAGGTGTGAGAAACGACACGTGGGAGGTCTATTGTGACGTAAGGAGTTGTAGGGGGGCGCAGTGCCGGAAGGAACACGTGGAAGAGAGTACCGGCAGTGTCGGAAGGACAGATCCGGAAGTGCCAGGAGAGCACGTAGTCAAGAGTACCGGAAGTACCAAAAGAGAAACAAGAGGGAGACAGATGAGTAACAGAATCAACACCGAAGGGAAACACTCTCACTTAAGACTTTAATTTTCATATGATGATAGTAATTGGCAACTGAATAGGTTATTGTTTGTATTTGTTCGAAAGAAACTTCGAATGAGAAATTTGTCAATGAATTAGTTGAATACGTTTGATATATTTTATTAAATTGTTATACCTTTCATCTTGATTTTTTGTATACACCTAGACCGTCAGCATTGCTGACTGGGGGATTGGAGCCATTTCACTTTTAATTGTCCACCTTCTCCGGTGTTAGAAATAGTACCGTAGCAGGAACGTGACATATACTCGTATTTTTCTTTGTTACTTTCACATTATCAGAATCATGCAGTGTGCAGTATGTCTCCATACTGCACTGCTTCTACTGCACAACACATGTCTATAAATAGTACTCTGTGTAAGGAACTATTTGTACTGTAAAGTACACTCATGTAGCAAACATCAGAGCGTTTGATTAATAAGATCTATCTTTGGATAAGCTAAGCAAGTTCTTTGCGCCACTTGAAAGTAAAGATGATAAAGTTGACGATGCGAATAGGTTAATTGAGTCACAAAAGAAACTTTCAACAAAGCCAATGACTGAACGTAATATCAACAATATCCAGCCATGGCTTTGTGGCAACAAATGCGAGACATTTAAAAACTTATTTAGTAGAAATGTTCAGAGTGTATCAAAAATAGAATAGCCAGGCACATTAAGGCCAAGGTCTGTCCCGTCACTCAGATGCCGCTCATTTTACAAACAAGTCCAAGCACTAAATTCCAAAAATATAACTGAAGAACTCGAGTTTTGGTATAAATAAAATAAAGATCCGTAGAGCCAAGAAACCAATCTGAAAAAGAAGCCTTTATTTCGGCAGACTAAATGGGCTGTCTCACACCCCAGCTGACTAAATGGTCTGTCTCACACCCCGGCTGACTAAATGGGCTGTCTCACACCCCGGCTGACTAAATGGGCTGTCTCACACCCCAGCTGCTTTCGATTTTTTATGGGTTTTTTTGTTGTTTTTTTTTTTTGTGTTGAGAAAAGGTAATACATGTCGTGTAGCTGGGGTCCAACTAAGATCATACAAGTGACATGGTTTCAGAATACCGGCAGAAATCTGGAAATATGGTGGTCTGGAACTGACGAGAAATCTTCATAATCTTATCCTGCAAATCTGGACTGAAGAAAAGTGCCCCAGGACTGGAAAGATGCTAGTATTGTGCCAATATTCAAGAAGGGAAGCCGTAAGGAATGTGGAAACTACAGAGGTATATCCCTCCTATCAATCGCTGGTAAGATTCTTTCTCGTGTGCTGTTGAACAAGATTGATAAACATATTTCTCCGAATGCCCTGCCAGAGAGCCAATGTGGCTTCCGTAGTGGCAGGGGAACGATGGACATGATCTTTTGTCTGCGCCATATACAAGAGAAGTGCTTGGAACAGAACATGCCACTGTATGTAGTCTTTATAGATTTCGCCAAAGCCTTCGACACAGTGTCTCGAGATGGCTTATGGCAAGTGCTCAGGAAGTTCGGCACAACAGAAAAAGTCATCAGTGTCATCAAAGCCCTCCACACTGGTATGCAAGCATATGTTGCCCACGGCAGCGTACAGTCCAAAGAATTTCCAGTAAGAAATGGTGTTCAACAGGGATGTGTACTGGCGCCGACCCTCTTCTCGCTCTACTTAGCAGCAATGCTTGAGGTGGCTTTTGAGGGTACAAATGAAGGTATATACATTCAGACACGCCACAATGGCGATCTGTTCAATGTGTCACACTTCAAGGCAAAGACAAGGACCAGGCAATTACTAGTGCGAGAAATGCTGTTTGCCGATGACAGTGCCATTGTCACACACGACGCACAGGATATGCAGACATTAGTGGACAAGTTTTCCAAGACTGCAAAACAATTCAGCCTGAAAATAAACATCAG
This sequence comes from Megalonaias nervosa, assembly GCA_016617855.1. Taxonomy (NCBI): domain Eukaryota; kingdom Metazoa; phylum Mollusca; class Bivalvia; order Unionida; family Unionidae; genus Megalonaias; species Megalonaias nervosa. The sequence goes on from JAECUM010039258.1 coordinate 18,106, forward strand.
TAAGACAGAATGCATGTACCAACCGGTAAAACTTTTCAGCACACCTCCTCCACCAACCCCCATAACCATCGATGGTGAGGACCTAGTCCAGTGCAAAACCTTTGTCTACCTTGGTAGTACTATCTCAGACAATGCTAGCCTTGAGAGTGAGATAACATACAGGTTGGGGAAAGCCAGTACTGCTTTCGGCAAGCTACAGCATAGGCTCTGGAACAATACTCATGTGTCAGCTCGTGTGAAAGGGAAAGTATATCGTGCCATAGTGATGTCATCTCTCCTGTATGGTGCAGAAACCTGGACGATCTATCGTACACAGGCAAAGAGACTTCATGCTTATATGATGCGCCACCTCCGCCAAATTCTACGAATTAAACTGGAGGACAAGGTCACAAACATAGAAGTAATGAAGCGAAGAGGACTCCTGTCTATGACCGACATTCTTATTGAGAAAAACCTAAGATGGCTTGGTCACGTCCATAGGATGGAAGAGGGGAGACTCCCGAGGCAACTTATGTACTCACAACTGAAGAAAGGAAACAGAAATCAAGGAAGACAATGGCTAAGATTCAAGGATGTAGCTAAGAGAAACATGAAAGCTAGACAGATTGACACCAGGAGATGGAATACTCTGGCTCAAGATCGAGAGGAATGGAGGAGAAGCATCTCAGCGAGACCTAAGCCATAGGACAGTCATCGTCGACCCACCGACGGACTGCAATGATGATGATGATGATTTTAGCTATGCGGGATTCCAAATTTGTTATCTTTTCATAGCCATATGTAAAACAAAAACAATAATAGAAAACAAACAAAAATTTGTATATTGCTTTATGACATTGTAGAAGTGACCTGTTTTAATATTTATGCACAGAAAATCAGTTTTGATCATAATCACTTCATGTTACCTCCGTATGTGACTTTGTCTTTTGTAATAGAAGTCGTAGATCAACTATTTGCAAACATCGTATACAATAAACAGCTCTATTAAGTGGTTTTTGTTACACTTATTTTAATGCTTTTTGATGCTAACGAGTATCATATCTTTTTCTACGTTTGTTCTCATTGTAAATAAAGTATTCATTTTAATGGTAAAATATTTTCCATTTGTACATATTTGCATTTTAGTACTCTTTCTTAAACTTTCCATTACTTTCTCGAAGTCAATATTATTCCCAGTTTAAATAGATCTTTTTCAATGTCATTTGTTGATTTGTGTCTCAAAGATGTCTTTGCTATATTTGTCGTTATAACTTTGTCTTTTGATTAAATAAGACTAATATATATTTTGGGGCTTAAGTCCTGACTTAACATACAATTTTACATACGATAGTCAATAACAAATTTCTCTTTACTTTATAAAGTACATAATCATACTCCTGAAGGGTTTGTACTCTTTCTATCTTGTACCAATTTGATTTGTAATGGTGATAAATCATCCAAATTAAAAAAAATTTTCCTAAAGGATAGTCTTCAAAAAAGACGTGCAAATGCGTAAGTATTTATAAATCTACTTCTAAAATTACAGCAAATGAATTATTATCACTCCAAGACACCAAATTTTATTTGATTACTTTAATGTACTGCTTAGTTTCCCATATATATGATTCCTTTTCGAATTCTAGATTCTATCATTAAACGTATCATAATCTGTGAATAATTAAAACTAATTAAAGTAACAATATAAGCAAGTACAAAGCACCAGGCTATTGTTTGTAATTTTGTAAACATGCAGAGCGTATACATGCAGATCACACAATAGTCGTAAAGGTCTCCTAAAGTTTCTTAAATTAAATGTTCCATCACATCTTTAACCTGTTAGTAATAATCTTCACTAATTATAGATCTTGAGAGATTTGAAATGTTTCAAATTAGGTAGTTTTGTTTCTTTACACTAATCCAAAGAATGACTGCATTCGTATAGATAGATGCCAAAAAAATTACATTTTGATACTCCAAATTTATCATCATTAAATTTGTTCTAAGTTGTTGCAGTGATTGCCACATAAATGTATAACTCTCCTGAAATCTTATTGTCTTTTTACATGCACATACAGTTATATACACACAAACCCCCTAAACTCTTTTCCATCTTTTTGGAACTTATCAACGACAGCATTCTTACTAAACGAAATATACGTTTCATCATTATTTCATTTTATCGCTACATTTTGATCTGAATGTTCTTTTTTAATGAGGTTTTGGTCATTTGGTGAGAATCGCATTCAGATAAATTATTAATAAATTGAAAATAGCCATTCTGTCTAGTATCTCAGCGATTACCGATGAAGTAACTAAAGTTCCTGGCATCTTGGAAGTGCTAGAAATGCGAATCTTTATTGAAGTCTACGATCCAAATATATATTATATATGAATTAAATCTTGTGTCTTCTATTCGGCGTTTGACATGAATTTTCAATCCAATTTTCTGTACTGTACTCCCACACTTGAATTATATGCTTGCAATAATGTCCGCGGGTCGACGTTCTTAGATGTAATGAATGGGACATTAATTAATCTCCTTATTATTTGAGTTCTGCTAAAAATACTTTGCTAAAAATATGTGGGAAGCATAAACAATAAAAAATAAATACAAAATTAGATTCGTTTTGATCTGAGAGAGATGGGTAGGAGAAGTTGAATAATTCGTTAAATGAGGCATCCTGTGTGTATCCAGAGCCATAACAAACTCGTTCCAGACACGAGTTAGCAAGACCTGCATTTAATCTATCCAGATCTCGTTTGGGATCAGCAAGTACTTCGGGATATGTATATTGCCTCGCCGTTCTGGGTTATTTTGTGTATTTATGGTATTTATAGGTGCATGCTGTTGCTATAGAAACATATAATGTAGTACAATCGTTTCTGATCGAACTTAGAGCAGTTGCCGATGTCAAAAGCGAACATGACAGATCTATGAAGTCCTCTCCGAGCGACATTTTTTCCTTTGGCGCGTTTCAGTTTCTCAAAGCCAACGACTGAGTATATTAAGATACATACAATGTGTCTATAATGAAAACAACTGAAGAATCTATATAACATATACTGGGTTGTTACTTCTAAGCGACCACTTCATGAGAATATACATTTTGCTTTTTAATGTATCTTTGACTGAAATAAGTACAGAGGCAAAACACGGATGGCTACAATGGGACTCATCCATGAATGCAGCTTATTTGTTTCAGCTAGTTTTGAAAATACGTTACGGCATAAGAGAGCACTGTGGACGCTATATAAAATCAGTTCTGCTCGACACGACAGAAACAAAACAATCCAAATCGTTATTATATACAATACTTTTCATAGTGTTGCAGTGAAAAAGGTTAAGAAAATAATCTGGAGCGCTTAATGCCATGAAAAAATTAAGCTTTGTGGTTTATATTTATAGATTATAGTCTCCAAATCATTATTTCTTCAGATTTGTTAATAAATCAGAGTCGAGTGTAACTTCTTTAAAGCAACGTATGGAGGATTTCAAATGGGTAATAATTTAATATTGAATTTATGAAAGGATTTGAATAATTTCCAGTTTTTGAGAAATTATTAAGTGAGTTTCATAGTTTCTGTCAGTTGGGAGTCCAGCATTTGTCGATGTTCTTTTCGGGTGACTTCTACAGGCTGACATTTAAACCACGTTTTACTGGAGGTGGGGTACAAGATCCACACCACGTAGTACCAACAATATATTCATGCTATAGTTAAAGTTTCAGATTCTGAGAATTATACGGAGGGTAAATTGGCCAGATTCCTACATATGTAACCATTTTTTTTTACTAATGTCCATTGAGCTACCGATTGGAAACACGGCTACCATAATATTGGTAGCAATAGATTTACTAATGTCCATTGAGCTACCGATTGGAAACACGGCTACCATAATATTGGTAGCAATAGATTTACTAATGTCCATTGAGCTACCGATTGGAAACACGGCTACCATAATATTGGTAGCAATAGATTTTTTAACAAAAAGATCCTAAAGGCGAGGCCAGAAAAATTCACACGGTCTCAGTCAGTCAGTAATGAGAATACTGAGCAAGAATTCCATGGGCTTATTTGGACCAATCAGATTCACATAAAGTGATATGTTAACGTATTGTCATATCAAACATTTTAAACTGCAAATACTATGTGTAAAATGTACCAACTATGTGATAATACTGTTTTTTAAATTTAGCTATTGTTGGCTTTATTTGCAGCTTGTATTTGTTATTCAACAACGGTCAAATGTACGTGGGATTCGCATAACTAGGATTATCAACAAAGCCTTAATAAATTAAATAACAATTATGTAGACTACGATTTACACAAAGATTATCTAGCTTGGGGGGGGGCATGATTACCATCTGACAGGTAATCTGCTGAAAAAGTTAATCTTCAATACCATTTTTAAAATATATTTTGAATCATCTTATATTGAAATGGCAAGTTGATGCATACCTCCATATTCAGATATCCCACTGTGATCCTAATCTGGAAAAATAAATGCTAGTTATACAGCCATGTTTCGACGCGTTCACCAAGCAAGGGACTTTACGGCCATGTTTCGACGCGTTCACTAAGCAAGGGACTTGACGGTTCTCTACGTGGCGCACTGTTTCATATGCTTATATTGTGACGTATGCGCTCACTATTACGAATGCTCTTTCTTTGAAATATGTTCAGTCGCTTTACGTAAAATCTGACTATTGCATCCCGGCGCTCAAGTCCAGTGGCACAATTACATGTAGCTGGTGTTGCAATGCGTTTCGTTGAAACTAAGTCGGTCGAGAGTCATTTGAAGGCTAGTACTATTAAGAATGACTACCAAAATTGTATGATTTGTACCAGTTTTATACTGAAAATTATAGGGTTTGTACCAGTTTTAGTATGCATGTATCTATATTAGCATTTAATTTCATCTTGGCTCAATAACGGCAATAGTAGAGTTCTACAAATGTAAAAATTAAGAATTTGCACACAAACTTTAAGAAGATAAGGTCAACCAGATAAATGTAAGCAAGAAGTACCGTATATACTCACTTATAAGGCGAGACAAACTGCAAAAAAAGATCCCGAGGTATATCTGTATTGTGTGCTTAACTTTTATCCATGATTGTAGGTTGTAGTTTACGCTAATGGTCATCTGTAAACAAATGTTTAGATAGCTAATTTTTGTCCATGGTTGTGGGAGGTACTTTAAGATAATGGCAAATTTGCTGACATGTTGACATGGCTTTTTGACCTTGGACTGTTCTGGAATTGAACTTATGACCCACATCCTGTTCACCTTATTGTGTCTTAAGTTTTTATATAAGGTATTGATAAACAAAATTGTTCATTCCTATTTTAAAATTAGTTTGTGTAATCACTTTTAGTTGCGTTCAGATTATAATTTGAGAGAAATTATTTATTTAAATTATTCATTTGAATTACAAAATGCTTATTAACTTTTGAACTAAAACACTGCTATGGGATTATTGAGGACTCATTAAGAGACATTCTGGATTATATCTTTGTGATACATCGAGGGTTTTGGAACATCAGAAAATTCAGAATTATTGATATTCATTCGGAACACTATATTTTTGGACTTGTGATGGAACATTTAAGATTATTTGGGATGTAATTCACAATGCTGGAAGGTCATCTAAAAATTTCACTTTGCAACTTAGATAATTGAATTGTTTGTTGATTGTACTAAACTTGATGGTTTTGCTTCTTTCTGTTACTTAATGTAAGACCATAGGGTTGTAACACGGTCAAAAGCATTAACTGTCAAAGTTGATTCGCAGAGAGACTGAAACGATTCCCATTCCGCCTTGTTCAGTTTCCATCTCTATTGTAGTCTTTGAGGTTTGGGAGTATTACATTTTATATATATTGCAAGATGGTTTCGATCACAGGATTTGTTTCCAAATTCCCAAGAGAAGTCGTATAAATGAGATGAATCGAAAGGCAAAAGAGGAGGGTCAAGTGTCAGGATCCAGGTCGGTATACAACTTATCATTAAAAAAGCGTAGATTGTGTTTTGAAATAAGTCTTCTGTTTTCTTTCCTCTCTCGTTCACACCTTTGCAGCTCTAAAGTGTAATGTGAACATTAAAGCCGCAGGTAAAACCAAAATTATCAACAACATGGTCAAGACCAAACTGATTAAATGAAGTGCTTGGAGAGAGATATACTTAGCTAGAAGTAGGAGTTTTGTCTATGGACACAAGAACGGCCATAGCCGGTCGAATAGTATTGAGATTGGTTTGGTTGTGAAAGGTTTTGTTATTTATGATCATCGATACTCCTGCAGCGGGTCTATCAGTATTTTTAAAACGTCGTTGTAGGTTGAGAAGTGTTTGAGATTAACTCTAATATATTCTTTCGAAATATGTCTCCTGAAAGCAGGCCAGCTGTTGGCTCATGTTTTGAAAATAGAATCCCAATTTTCATCAGCATTTGCATTTAAACCTCGGCAATTCCTTTTGTATTATAATGCCAGATATGTATGGACGCGGTGGAAGCACGAACTTCTGCGAGTTTCCTCAGGCGAGGTAGGGGGTGGGTCCGGGAGCTCTACAGCATTCGTGCTCTCCACACTTTCAGACTTATTAAAGAGCTTGATAAGATCATCCAATCCTATTGGAATTCTAGTAGACTATTTAATTCTCTCTTTATTTCAGTGTGCACTTCCACTGGTGCCGTCGGTTTTGCTGCTGTTTTGTTACATTGGATCTAACCGGTTTCTCTTTGGTAGATGCGGGGCCGGGCCGTAGAGAGCGATCACGGGCCATGGGGTAAGAAACCCCCGGGCCTCTCCTAGTTCTTGTTGAAACAAAATTTTTCTTTTATAAAACTGAAAAATGTTGTTCGGCCCTGGCCTCTTTACGGGCCCGGGCCCCGGGGATATATCCCCGATTGCCCACCCCCCTTGTCGGTCCTAGGTAGAAATGTCACACTGTTTATATGACTATTTAGGCCTCTGGTTTGTTGCTCTTTTCGCATGCTGGATTTAACTAGTTATATCTCGATTACTGAAACTGTTGAATTAGACAGAGTTGGTTGAAAATTCTATTTCCGTTGTAGAGTTTTAGATGTTAACTTTTGAACTGCATAGCAGTGGTTGAAATTTCAATTTTGTATTTCGAGAATTGCAATTTCACACGTTGAATTATATTGCTAGTGTTGATAGTTCCATTCAAGTCGAGTGTTTTTAGATTTTTTATGTTTAATTGCAAAGCTGTGACTGGAATTTATATTTCCTGAGTCGATAACTACAATTTCACACGTTGAATCAATCTGTTTTGATGTTGTCTGTCATCCATGAATTTTTTTTGTCAATAAATATGAAGATAATTACATGAGCTGTTCATATTCATGAAATTATAATATTCCAGATATTGGTTATAATCAAAGCACATGTAGATATTAAAAGGTTTAAGCACGCTGAATTACTTCCATCTTCTTCACATGTTCCTCTTTAATGTCCTTGCGGAGTTAATTTTTGTCAACAATAAAAAAAAAAACGCAAAACAGTTACTTCCTTTATAAATTAATGAACAAGTTCTTTATTTTTATTTCATTGAAAATTATAGGCATCATGGGATGTTTACTGACTATAGCATGATGATGCAAAAAGGGCACTTTAAACGCGTATCTTACAAACAAGAGGGCATTTACATTATTATCTCACATCAAAAGTGCACTTTAAATGCGTATCTCACAATGAAAGGGCACTTTAATCGCGTATCTCGCAATACAAAGGACACTTTAAAAAATGCGGATCTCACAATCAAAAGGGCATCTGAATCGCTCAGCTCACGATCAACTTAGCGTCTGAATCGCGTATCTCACAAGCAAAAGAGTACTGTAGTCGCGTATCTCACAATCATAAGGGCACTTTAAAAATATCTCACAATTAAAAGTGTCTTTTAACGTGTATCTCACAATTAAAGGTACAGTTTAAAGGCGTATCTCACAATCAAGGGGCACTTTAAACGCATATCTCACAATGAAAAGGACACTTGAATCGTGTATCTCACAATCAAAAGGGCACTTTAACTTTATCTCGCAATTGTAGGGCACTTGAATCGCGTATCTCACAATGAAAAGGGTCATTTAAACGCGGATCTCACAATCAAATTTGCACATTAATCGCGAATCTCACAATCAAAATGGCACTTTAAGCGCCAATCTCTCAATCAAAAGGGCACTTTAGTTGCGTATCTCGCAATCATAAGGGTACCTGAATCGCGTATCTCACAATGACAAGGGCGTTTTAAACGCGGATCTCACAATCAAAAGGGCACTTTTTAAATGCAATTCTTACAACACAGGTATAATAACACTTAGGTTCTAAAAAATATGTTGAACAGAGCAGATAAGCTACAGTTTACGTTCGTTAGAAATAAAAAGGGCGTTTTGCAACTGAAGAAAATGGCAAATGGTTGGGAAAAAAACACTGACTTGGCACTGGGTAAAAAAACAAAAAACGGTCTGACACAGGAAAAACGGCCCGGTGAGGGCGAAGACAAGCATGTCGTGGCGCCATCCTAACAGGGCGGGGGGGGGGGGTCGAGCGATAGGGGAGGGCAAAAGGACTCGTTACTCAGTTAAGACTGAAATATGCACAATTGTTGCGCACTGATTTATATTTGGTAATAGTTTGTTGCACTCACCAGGTTATATCTGACCACCATGTAGGATGCTTATGATAATCCTTAGGAACCTGAACTGAATTCAAGAAGGCCTGGGTCAAAAGGTTAAGCGAGCGTGTTGCAGAATTAGTTGTCTTACCTTCGTAATGATTCGTCAATTGTATGAACAGAATCCATCAAGATGTTTAGCAAATAAAAAAAACTTTAGCGAAAACATTAATGGCAAATTTTCTTAATGGCTGTGGCCAGAAAATTAAAGGGCGAGAATACTTGCCGCAGAATGGTCTTAACATCATATTGATTCAGTCCAAGTACGAAGAAACCCCATCCAGGAGTTTATACAGGAGTTTATAAAATATAAGCGAATTAAACAATTTTAAAAAAATTTCTAGCAGAAATTTTCTATTACTGTGACAAAGGTCATAGGGGAGAACAAACATGTCACAGATTGAATTATCTTAACTTCATGATGCATCCCATGAAGGGTGAGAATCTATCAATGTGTTTAAGAAATATAATTAATTGGAAAAATAACTAAAATCTTAACGCAAATTTTCTCTGATCTTTTACCCAAGATAAGAGGAGCTAGTGATCATCTTATAGAATGAATCCGCTTAGACTCATAATTATCTATTCCAACTATAATAAGAATATATGAATGATTTTAGGAAATCTATGAAAACTAAAACTTGTAATAAAAGCTCTAACTGTTGACAACGCATTTGCCGCAGTGGGAAAAGTGACTGCTGTGTCTTGCTTCCCACTAAATGGGCTCGTAAATAAAAAAATTAGTGAAGCACTGAAGGGTAAAAATAAAATCATGGTGACCTGCTTTAGTTCATATTTGTGGTACTCACCGAGATGTCATCTAACACAAAATTGCATAACTCTAGGACTAACCATGCCAGAGGAACTGACCTAAATTACAAACTAAACTTAAATTATTGAATCTACTGTTTGGAATTCAAGCTGCCTATCTCTCTAAGGATTCAATTCACGAACTTAGAAAAAGAATACAAACATAATAAAAGTCATTAAAGACCTTGCTTAGGCAGGTGGGGGAGGTTGGAGAGGTCTCAGTCATTTAGCTCGATAATAAATCAGAGACGGCTTGACAACCTTGACAGCTTTACAAAAATACATGTAAGGTAATCACCATCACACAGAATAAAAAAGGCGCAAGGGTAAAAGCAGCTGTAAATATAAAACAATGTCTACCATACTTAATTGGGTTTCTCGACGTAGGAAATGAAACTTTCAGCCACCGCTTTGCAATTAAACAGAGAAAATCTAAAATCTCGGCATAGAAAATGGACCTTTCAACATCAACAATTTTGATTCAACATGTGAAACTGGAATTCTCAGCAAATAACACTGAAATTTCAAAAATTGCTACTTTCTCATTGGACCCACTTTTGTCCGACACGGCGCCTCACAGCGAGCTTTAGCTAAACTATACAATTTAAGGCACCGTTCACACAAAAGTGCCGTACAAATGGTGCCGGGTCCAAAGATGCCATTTTTTTAACCTTTCCTATGTTTGCTGGAATTAAATCTACTCTACATACGCCAGCTTAATGACATAATCTTAGTATACTGCTGGACTCCTGGCAGAAACATCTGGAGAATCGCAATTAATAATTTATTGTGCCACGCATGTTCTTCAAACGCTGAAACCGGAGACTATATTCGCAATTAAATGTATGGTTATCTATTTTTAACTGCATTCTAAATGTGCCTCATATTTATCAGTGTATATAAAAAAAATAAAAAAAAAAAAAACTTTATTCGAGTAAAGTAGCTGGCAGATGCTTTTAACCAACGTGTTCATAATTTGTGTCTTGTGTGCAGAACTATCTGGCAGCTGCTTCTAGAAAATTCTACGGAATTTTGACTTTTTCATCAATGCAACTTAGGCGAAATCAGCAGAAACTTCAATTAATTACTCCTTTCTTCTTATTTCTCACTGCGCCGTACATGAGATATCTGATCCTTAACATCGGACACTTCCTTAAATCTGAAAACTTTTTCGGAACGAAGAAATTATTGTGTTGTTTGTCATAATTATTATCGTTATTTCCTGAAAAGGCTCTAACAAACAGTACATGTATTTTGAAAACCTCTGTTCCTCTGTACGTCTGTCTGTACGTGCTTGCCTGTGCATCCAACGATCACGCCTTCTTCTTATACATCATCATATGTAATCACACAAAAAATGGTATTATATGTCAAGACATTATGATATAATACAAGTGGAAATTATTTGTGACTCCAAAAGGATGGGTTGAAAGCTCATATGTTACAAAAGATTAACTGTAGGTGGAATTTTTCGAACACAATATCTTTTTTGCTTTTCCCACCTAAAAATGATATAATGAATGACCTTGACTATAAGAATGACACACCATCGAATTTGTTCGGTTTTAAAAAAATAAGACAAAAATGTTTGAGTTTTAAAGAAACAAAGTCCACAACGTATTATCAATCGAAAATACTGAAGAAAAATAGCTTGTCTCTAACATTAACAATCACATCTTCCATATTATTATTTTTCTTATATGAAAATATTTATTTCCATAAATTCATAACATGAAAGTTATATTACTATAATATTGAAAGAAGAATATGGGTTTAATATTTCAAACGTCATAATATCGTAATATACAATTTCTTCCTTTTGATTTTAAAATGCTTACAGTTATAGAACAGTTTAGCATCCTCGCCATCTTCTTTTTGATCTTAAAATGCTTACAGTTCTAGAACAGTTAGCATCCTCGCCATCTTCTTTTTGATCTTAAAATGCTTACAGTTATAGAACAGTTAGCATCCTCGCCATCTTCTTTTTGATCTTAAAATGCTTACAGTTCTAGAACAGTTAGCATCCTCGCCATCTTCTTTTGATCTTAAAATGCTTACAGTTCTAGAACAGTTAGCATCCTCGCCATCTTCTTTTTGATCTTAAAATGCTTACAGTTCTAGAACAGTTTAGCATCCTCGCCATATTCAGATACTTATTGGACCGGACTATTTTTTCCTGACATTATGTGCATTTTGAATAATCAATCAATCAGTTTTATTTCATGTATAGTGCTGATACAATTGAGCGGAAGTCACAACGTAAACGCAAAAGAAGTGCCCCGGACAAGAAAAAAATCTTAATTTACAGATCACACAGGCCGATAGCAGAGAACTACTCCCAGGGGTAGGATCTATACATAGCACGGTGGGCATTTTGCAAGCAATTATGCCATAGATCAATGGTTAAATGTTAAAAGACGTATGCAAAATGCTTAAATATGTATTGAAATAGTTCTAGTAAAATAAATAACACCGAAGCCATTGATACGTGGCGCACCAATAGCAAAACAAGTGAGAAGAATATTTTGGGTTTTTTTTGAAATACAAAGGAATTAGAAAGGATGAATATGGACGCTTTAATCAGAATCATAGCGAAAGAATTAGAAGTCTTGGAAGACATTTAAGAGAATCTAATAAGCACAGCTTTTACGGATACAACAAAACAATTATGTGAATTTCTTTCAGTGACTCGATTATATTTGTAGAATATCAATAGCTAGACTTAACGATTCGGCTTGTGAAGAGATCCACCCAGGATAGAGAGCACGTTCAGTATATAAATGTTTACCGCAAAACAAATATATTGTACACAGGCGAAATGGATAATGTCATTGAACATATATTTACATTTTTTTAAATAGCAAACTGAGGCATAAAATAAGCGTAAGTACAAAATGGGTATTTGGCAGGACTGTCATTGCACATTGGACGTAGATAGGTATAAACCACTCAGAGGAAGTATATAGGTTTGCTTCAGTGGGGTCAGAACAAAAGAAGATTGTATTAACAAAAAATATACCGATTACAAACGTTTATTTAATGCCGTCTAATAAATTCTGAATGTTGCAACAAAAGAACAGAGAATACCAACATACGACTTAGATAGAAACATTCTGTTTTGAAAGATGCCTTGTAAAAAATAGAGAATAGTAAAAGCAATAGAAATTGAATTTAATATATCTGCAATGTTTATAAAATGCTTGAACCATATTACATCAGGTTAGAATAACTAAAATGGAGTGAGAAAGACATGTTGACATAATAATAATACTTACATATAGACAGCGTAACGACTATAAAGACAGATAGCAACATGGCCTTAGAATTAAAGAATTTATAAATTGGTATCATCACACATAAATTGACATTATGAATGGCTACATTGTTACTTTGAAAGTATCACGATCCATGTTAACAGCGAAATTTACACACCTCTTAATATATTATGGACAGAAAAACGAACCAAACACAATCCACTTGGGTTTTGTTTGCATGCTGATTCAACCCACAGAGACATAAATCAACAGGATATGACGCAACAGATTTCATTCGAGTATTTTACGATGTGTTGTTAACATTTGTAAAACTAGTTACAAAGAATTAAGACCGAAGTAACAAAACCTGTGTCGTTTACAGAAGAACATGAACAACTTTAATTTAAAGAAAATATGTTACATCTGTGAGGGAGAAATTTTGCCAAAGGCAGCATGTACCAGAGGAAACATAACTTAGAAGAAAGAAAGAGACCTTAACGGTTAAAAAGTCATGCACAGAGAGCCGCTAGATAACTAATGCAGTTCTAATTTAAAAATTTGAAGTACATGCCATTGTTCATTTGATATGTCCTGTTATGACTGCCATCTGTTAATTAACACGGGGTAATAATGATTTAGAAGACCGGATGAAAATCATCCTGAACAACACTGAGAATATAAATTTTATTCAATAAGGATGCAATAGTTGGTAGGTATATAAAGGAAGGAAAGAACACGAAGAGGCTACCAGAACTGTATGCAGCTTTAGATTCTTGGTCAGAAATTATTACAGCTGGCTTAAGGTTTAATGTGCCGCGCTTTTGAGTTTCATCAAGTCTTTGTACAACGCGACAAGTAGCTGTACCAGTTAATTTAACATGATCACGTACATTTCAATACGATTATTGTTGAGATTTAAGTCGTTGTTAAGTGTATCGCCTATTGATTCAGTCACTGGTAATTGTGTCGCCTGTTAATGCAGTCACTGTTAATTGTATCTCCTATTGATGCAGCCACTGCTTCTGTTTTTATATCAAGATATGGTGCCATGCACCGGTTCCATAGTATTTACTTTACATAAAAAATATAAATGCCACATGCATGCCATCTTTTTTCCGTCCTCTTCTTTATGTTGATATTCAATATGTTATTGGTACCCCTTAGTAATGAGAAAGCAAACTTGAATAAGAGCTATCTGAGCAATATTGGTATTATTCACCTGTTAGAGGAAACATAGCACATTTTAGGTTGCAAACATCCGGAAATTCTATCAGATTCTGTATGTGACTGTCTAGATCTCTGGCGTTTAAATCCTAACAAATCTGAACTGTGCTTATATCGAAACGGCGAGAACGTTTGGGTTGTTCTAAGTATTCATTATCTATACTTGCATCGTCATCAACCTTTGCAGTCCATCCCTCTTGGACATTTTTCATGTATATTTATAACACCATCAGCATATAAAAGACTTGTTGTTGCATTGTTGCAATGTATGTGGGCAAATATGGTGTTTATGAATTCATCGGAAATATAATAGTAACCAGCTACTAAATCTATTCTGTAATGAAACATATTTCTATTAGCAATTTGACTGGAAAAATAGCTGTTCTTCCCAGAAAGTCCGTCGATCGTAACCTTGCTCACAGGCATCAGCAGCACTATACAAATATTTGCATGGGAACAGTTGAAACAGTCTGTGTTCGATTTTGTTTCTTCAATTTATATCCTTTGTTGTATACATTGCAAAAACTGGAGTTTCTCTCCAACGCTTTCAGTCTTTTCCGTTCAATTTTTTCACTTCATTATAAATTTATTTTTCGATTTCTCTGTATCATGAGTTCATATTATTTTACCTTGTTATTCCATACCGGTTTTGCTCCTTGATAATTAAAACGCCTCAATGCTATTTTCAATATCATTAATTGCTTCGCTCGATGCTGTTCAACTTACTGATTATAGATGTTACTATGTTGTCATCTTTATAAAACCTTTTTGTAGAGGAACTGCTTGAAAGCTTTTGCAACAAATTATGCAGCATTGCACCAAACCGACTAAAAGCTAATCGAGTAACTTCGCTAGTAGTTGTTCCGACAACACAATGCTGTAGAACGTATAAAAGTTGAAACTATAATCATGCTAAATTACTCCTAATTCAAACCTTGATATGTTTCTTTGCACAAATAACAGGGACGAAACCTTAGTCAAGGGAAGTAATGCGGTCAGTTATTTAGGACAATCCCGTTTTTTGTTCATTTTAACGAAACCTTTCTGGAATTCGGTTGAAGTAAATTTTACAGGGAAGAAAAAGTATTTGTAATCTACATGTAATATTCTACAAAGGGTGTGGAGTATTTTGTTTGTTTTTTTTTTGGATTATTTTTGTTCGTACTTGACCTTGATTGTTCAATGATAAATTGTGTTCATTGTGTTTGTTTTTGTTTTATTTCGGTCGAGTTTTGCCTGGAAGTAAAAGCTATGCTTTTTTGTAGCCCCAAAATGTTAAAGTTTATGGCATAATAAACCGTATGTCAATTTTTTTCCAAAATGTTTACACTCTTTTCCTGTAAAAATAAGTCCATTTGTTATCATTTAGTCGATTGTGGACAAAGTGAATTAAACAATTAGTTTTCCAATATCTCCAGTGTTTATGTTTGGTGGTCGGCCTGTTCCTATTGCCCTCTTACACATCATCTTAAAAAAAAAAAAACAAAAAAAAAAACCAATGTTGTGGCAACTGTGTGAGCTGATTCAAGTGCTACAAGGTAACGGAGTTTTAAAGGAAATGAGGTTTATTGTGCGATTGTCTGTGTGTATATGGCTACATTTTTGTATTACTCAACATTTGACTGTAGGTAAAAGTTACGCAGTTTATCAGCTGGAATTGCTTAAAGCTTCTCTGGGTTTCAGTTGCACAAAGTCCAGGCTTCGCCGTTGTATGTAGGCAGATCTTCTCCAAGTGAACTTCGTGCAGCTTTGCTCTTTGGTAGTGTCGAGTCTCCACCATAACGTTTTGTACAAGTTTGGCCTTTTCATCGGCTTTCAAAAGAAGAAGAAATCTTTGTTTTTAAACCAAATGCAGAAAATTAAGACAGCAACATCACTACCTATCAAATAATAGAACTTGAGCTTATATTTTTTATTTTATGTAGTGTGCCGTGCACCGAAGGTAAAGCGTCTACAGCACAACTGCTGCATCTTGCGATATTGTAGAGTTTTCTTGTTATTTCTTTAAACATTCAACTTTACCTTTTAAAAATTCCAGTGAACGCTTTCCAAGTTAGCTGCCAAGTTCAACTCTAAGCGTATCTATAAGCTTGCATAATATTTGCAGATTTATTGCTAACCATTTTGTCATGTCCACCTTCTACTTATTTGCAAGGAAATTTGAAGCTTTATCACAGTAAAGTGTAAATCAGAGCAATGATAAACAGCAAATCATATTTTATTGTTACATTGAATGGTTAAATATTACTTTCAAATTTATTTTCTTAAGTAAACGATATGGATTTCAAGACACGACCTATGTGAGGAGAAGTTACGTACTAATTACCTGATTTTTACTAACGTAGTGCATACCGCAAATCTTGAGTGCAGTAAAACATCGAAAAATAAATAGAAAGAAGGAAATTAGTTATGAAACAATTATGCCATGGCGATGAAACATTCCGACTGATTCATAGTACAACGGATAAAATCTAAGAACATAGACAAACAACTTAAATTCAGATGAGTCTTGATAAATGTTAGATGTACCAGCAGTTGCAATTTACTACAGATGGCTAAATATTACAAAACCTGAAGTAATTAATAGTGATTTAGAAAAAAAAAAAAGACAAAATGTCATTCCATGCGCCTCGTTTGACTTTCTCGTCCTGAAAAATAGAGAGGATGATTTTATTAGCCAAACACCAGTTACACAAAGGCTTTTGAGAGCAGGTAAAAAATGTTAAGATGTTAAGATGTTATCCAAACTGGAGATAGAAGAGTACAAGAAAAAATAATGAATCATTCTAGAAGACTAACTTCATCATTGATGAAATTTTAACAACATTGTTTAGTCTGTGTATCATCATCAGTTCTTTTGCCTATTAACTAGTTTCTAACAGTTTGTGCAACAATTGTTCTTAAAGGCATCAACGTACCAAACACAAGTCAGGCAACCAGTAAAAATGTATTTATTAAGCATTTTGTTTCAATATATTGATGTTCTTATTTTTTTGTAGACCCGTTTATATCCTTGTGATTAAAATTAAAGAATTTGAAAATCCTTTCCTTGTAGATAATGATTACGATAATATTAATGATACTGAAACTAATCGACAGTACCGTAAATCTTGTTTGTGTTTTTCTGGAGTAAAGTCTACATGTATA
>JAECUM010039260.1:0-39678 GCA_016617855.1 Megalonaias nervosa
CTCTGATCACGTCCATGTTTTGAGCGACAGCGCCTCTCAGCCTCTGAACAATATCTTGAATGTCCGCGTTAGATGATCGCAGTTTTCCAGTTTGATCTTAAATAATCATAAGACCACCTGGGCCAACGCCAACAACGCGGCTGGCAAGCTCAGCCAAATCCGCTTTAGTGGCAAACCTGGAAAGATCCACATCGGCGCTGCTTCCGGTCGCTGAGAACTCATGTCCGTAAATATTAACATACAAATATATGATTAAGTTTACTTTAATGTAAAAGCAACGATAGTGCGTGGTGTTGACTTCTAGCTAATGCATGCAACGCTTTAATAACAAGATGACCGCATATTGGCCCGTCCAGCCTAGTCTGCAACGGCAGAGCTGAATAAAACAGTGGTTGTACTCTGCCACCCTGAGTTAAATAATCAACAACTTCAAGTGGCGATGCAAGCCCACAGGACTCAAAATACAAATGATGTTTGAGTGTACCGCGTATGCAACCCAATGAGCCCCAGGTCCTGTTGATGAATCCATGTTAACAATGCCGGTTTCTCACGCTTGGGGAATCATCGCTGCAAGTTCGTCTCGCAGAAAGAAACATCAGAGACGCTTGACTGACATTGTCATGGCGATTAAATCAAAATAGTCATTTGCCAGTGGCTTCAAGTAGTCGAAGACCTATACGTAAGCTTATTTTCCAAGTTGTCCCCTGGTAATCGAAGATCTTTTCCTTTTCGTATTCGCTTCAAAGCCATCCCGGATGCAGTTCCGACAGCCCCTAGTGCTTCCGCATTTGCAAATGCAGTTACCGCAGCTGCTAACAGCGCCGGAACGGCTTCGAGGAATGGAAATATTCCACCTTTTTTCTGCATATGGGTCACCTCTGATTTAGACAACTGTAATGTCCGGGGTGTATGTTTTGTTTGACTGCATTAAGCTGATTAAGTTGTTTTTGGGTCAACAACAGGACGACGATTCCAGTTAACTTTGCTGAAGAAAGCTTCAATGGACCCGGCAATCGTTTAGTGTCGCGCTTCTTATTTTCGCAAGCTGTTATGGGTTAAAACAAGCCATTGCTTCATGCTATAACATAATAATTTCGACCGCTTCAATGGCCTAGTGGTTAGAGAGTCCGCCTCGGATGCGGGAGGTCGCGGGTTCGAACCCCGGCCGAGTCAAACCAAAGACTTATAAAAATGATACTAACAGCTGCCTCGTTAGGCGCTCAGCGTTAAGAGGTTAGTGTTAGGACTGGCTGGCCTGATGTCAGGATAATGTGACTTGGTGGGACATCATGCTACATGTCTGCGGCATGATGCTTCAGTGCTAGACATAACTATGAACTGCCACACTGCAGATATCGTAGCGATATGACTGAAAAATTATTAAAGCTACATTAAAAATCCAAATCACACACACACACACACACACACACACACACACACACACACACACACATAATAATTTGAAAACGTTATATGCTTGATTAACATTTTTTACTAATTTTCCACTGGCGCGTCAAGGATCCTCATTCGACCACCCGTGCCCTCCAATAAGAGAGCCTTGTCAGACAGGATCACAGGAAAACATCTGTAACCGCTGATGTGTGTCGCATCTACACCGACTGCCTGAACATCTCCAGGTGTTACAATGAAAAGTAAAAAATCAGGTACAATGTACGGAATTAGTCACGAGAAATTTGCAAACCGTGTCAGGATTTGGTGCCGGTGTATGTACAACCATATATTTGTGATATGCACGTGCGACTTGATCGTCTGTGAAGTAACATTTCTTCAGAGGGTTCCCGCTGACTGTTTACTTATCTGTGGTCAAATATTATCTTGCTAGGGGTTTAAATATTAGCTCTAATCGCATTTTTAAACGCCACGAACACGTGTTTTGGTTGGCTGAGACAATGTTGGGTACTTCTTTGCAATGCAAACTGTTCCTGAATGCCACTTCTTGGGTGCACGCATGTAGTAGGCGCGAGAAACAACAGCGTTGACACGGTTCGAGACTTCATAATGACAACAAGCTGTCTTCTGTGGGCAGCGAAGGGTTTTGCACAGGCATTAACAATGTTATTATTGATAGGTCAACTTCAACATCAGCAGCAAATTCTATCACGCCAATCTGCATCGTTGGCATTGATCTTTCATTGAAATATGACTGTGAGTTGGCCACAAAAATAACCTTGCGGACATCTCTGCAAAAACCCAAATTTGTGACACAGGAATCGTACACGGAAACCTCCAGAGCTGAAGGTTGGGTTGGTGTTAATCATACTTTCTTCTACATTTGCAACAGCGGTGACTGCCTGATGTTGCGGTCGCACAATTGTAAACATTTTATGATCTGCATTGTCGGATGTATCGTTGATAGACAAAATAGTTGGGCCAACGGATTTCGCGTAATCATCACTGTATCTGGCGAGTCCGAGAATCGTCGTGGCAATGCCAACGTTGTCAAAGATGGCATCAATTTCTTTTCCAGCAATGGAATAGCCTGCGCTGTTAATCAACGCCATGATACCAATGTTACAAATCTAACTTGGACATTTTTGGGTTAATCATGACTGCCTACTAGTATAAGTGTTCCCTCGATTTCATAGAAAGCCTCAAAAGGAAGTAAAACCAAGACGTGTCCTGATCTTGTAATTATATATTTTGCTTTTTAGGTACCCTAGCCGAGTACGAGTAATACTGCAAATCTATTTTGCTTAAATTTTACCAATAGGTGCGCGCCCATATCAAACACGGTATCTTATTATCTTTCAAGTGGGCCATTGTTCGTACATTATCGGTTTCGTCTAATGTCATGGTAATGGAGAGCAAAGTCCCAGGTGGAAAATTTGAGGAGAATCCAAACAATAAATAACCCTGGGAGGCTATGCCTCCTGCATCTATGCTTGTGCAAGCTTTCATAACTACCAATGACAACGTCACAAGTCAGATTAACCTGAATCGTTGAGGCAATCCTAACAATGTCTGGTTAGATATGGTATCCAGACCCTTTAGGTTCTGCGCGTAGAATATGTTCGTCCTCAGGAATTTTATTTATGTTTTCGGATCAGGCAAGAACCGTTATCCACCAACTGTGAAGATTCAAACAAAACCACGGAAATGACTATGTGCTCTTTTTCCTTTATATAAATTTTACATTCTTTGGCAGTCACCAATGTGTCCTACACACCGGGGGGAGGGGAGTTGAGCAAGGTGCCAGGCTCCGCCACCGTCTGCCAAAAACAAACAAAACAAAATGTTTTCTACGGGAAGAGCAGCAAACGGGTGCGATCGGATATTAGATTAAATGTAATACAAGTGCAGTGACGCGTATGCGATCTTCCCCCGATAGATTGGTGTAGAAAAGGTTACATAAAATTCTGGTTTCGTTGATGAGATGTTTTGTTTGTAACGACACGTTGCATCTCATCATGGATTTCATATAAGACTCGGAGCATTTATACACAAAGTTGTTCATTACTCGTCATTGGTGTGTTCGCCGTATACATCATCGATGTCTTAGCAAGTTCATGCATCAGCGCGCTAAACGTTTCCGGATAAATAATGTCGTCTGTGAGCAACCGCTAACAAATCGATGACGCCTCGTTAATGACTTCTGCTGCCTTGCTGCCTGCGTTAACCGACCTCAAATATGTTCTAACCGATCTGCATGGTCGTGCGGGTCACGCAGTCCACCAAGTCCTTCTCCGTGTTTCTTTGATTGTTGCAGTGGCTCTTTTGATTTTCGCTTCTTAGGTCTTTAGAAGTCTGGTTATTAAAATTTAAAATTCGCATGGAGGTGCAAATATTTGTGATTCCTATAAGGGTCTAGTTTCAGATTCAGGTCTACGGCGTCGGTTACGGGTTCGTTTCGTACGAAGTTCCTCACGTACTTCTTCCATAAATCTTGCAAACAGTACTTTACCTTTGTATAGGTATCCAGCTTGATATTTATCAAATATATTATTATGACATTCCCAAACCTCGCGAGCGGCTTGTTTATACCTGGTAATCTCCCTAAATAACCATGTGGACCATGTCAAATAAGGAACACATTGTTATTGTTTTGATTTCGGTTCTTTGTTTGTTTGTTTGTTTGGGGTTTTTTTTGTTAGAACATACAGTTTCCAGTTGTAGGGTATGTAAAAAGCAGCATATATAGTAATATAGGATTTTCAAAAGTCCACTGGTGATCTCCTACATTGTCTCGTACACGGTTGGTGGTGGTGGTGGTATTGGAAGTTTCTCATTTGCCTCTCTGGCGTCTTCGTCAAGTACACGGGTGCAATAACACCAACGGTTTCTCCAATTTCTCCGATGCCTTCTTGGATGCATGCATTCTTCTCTGGCAAGCGTCCAATAGTCTCTGCGGTTGCCTTTGTGGCTTTCTTAATATCCTTGGTGCGTTTGGCTATCTTACAAATTGGGCAAGATTTTTTTCATGTTCCCGTAAGCACTACCACATTACAAATCGGTTCCTTGTGTTCGGAAGCAGCTTTGCAGCGTCGCTCTCAATACTCTGCCACGACATCACTGGCGGAAAGCGGAGCTTTCTCCGGTTTTGATATTTTATATTTTCATCGTGGTTGTTAAATTGCACTATCCGACACATTCGTGTGTTATGCTTTCGCGTTCACACCCGCGCGATTTTTCTACCGGTGGTGAGACAGTTAGGTGGTGCACGGGTCAAGTCAATAGTGTGGAAACTACACTGCTCCTGAGTGGCCTCCACAAACATATTACGAAATTAATCCCAAGAGTTGTCGGCGGAGCACCACCTCCAATGAATATTTTCAATACCACGCCTGTCAATGCCACAAAATATCATTAGCATGATACAGTTGTCTCGGTTCACTTTAGGTGCTTGTGCATATTGTTGTGTGACATAAATCACGTCTGTGTTTCTGTCGACCTCGTATTATATTCTTTTCTTAGTGTTCACGCATCATATCATCGTACACAATAAAATTATTCGCATTCGAATCTAGGTCGCAATGGTAGGAGCTTCGTTGATTATGGAAAAGAAATCAGTTGTACATGATTTGCTTCTCGTGGCAGCTTTGCTGCTCAAAGATTGAAGCACTACCGTAAAATCTTTGAGTACATCATAACACGGTTGATCATCAGCAGATGAAGCAATTATTTACAATTTATTCCATGTTAACTATATCACCATGCTGAAAATGCTAATACTCTAAATGTTTATGTAATAGGAGATTGGAATGCTAATATGCTCAAATCCACTCTCTTTGGAGATGAACTTTACCTATTTTGTGATGAATAAAGGTTATCTCATATCGGACTTAAAACTACTAGTAGACCACACAACAAATTTTACTTGTCTTAGTGACTCGCACAATGCAGTCTCTTGGTTGGATTTGTGTCTCTACACAATCTGCTCATTCTGCTGTAAGTTATATGGGAATAATGGACTAGTAGGGTCCGACCATCGTCCTAGTTTGATGACTACCAACACTGATCTACTTCCTAGATTTGATGCTTGCCCCAGTGAACTCTTAAACTTGAAATACAACATCAGTTGGTCGGACTTTACTGATGACAAAACTGAATTATACTCAGACATCTGCATTCTTATTAAACAAGATCGAGATTCCACATCATGTTGAGGTCTGTAATGACCATGGCTGTACTAATCAGGTGCATGTGAAACAGAGTAATGGATTATACGCATATATAGTAAAAGCTTTATCCAACTCCGGTAAAAGCTTGACTAGTAAATTCAAATTTGGTCACCGGGTTATTCCAGGATGGAATGACTGTGTCAAAGAACTACATGACTTTGCACAAAATGCTTACATTATGTGGCGTGATCACGGTAAACCTCGTCATGGCCATCTCAGTAACATTATGTGGCGTGATCACGGTAAACCTTGTCATGGCCATCTCAGTAATCAAATGCACCAAACAAGAGCACAATTTACGTATGCTGTTAGATTATGTAAGAAGGAAGAAGTAAAACATCGAGCAGACTCGTTAGCCCCCCCCCCCCCCTTGAAAAGTTCGACTAACGTGAATTCTGGAAGCAAGTTAAACAAAATAGTATGACAATTTCTAATAGGCTACCAATTATGATGGGAATCATGGTCAAGATAATATATGTAACATGTGGAAAAATCATTTTGAAGACTCAATTGTGTTAAAAACGAATCAAATAAGAAGTGGGTTTTTTCAGCATTTAATGCCCTTTCTGCTCTTTTTGAAGTAATCACACTCAGATCTGACGTGCAATAACAAGACAAAAAGGAGGTAATTGTCCAGGATCAGATTTTTATATGTGAAATTTTCAGATACTAGACTTCATGTCCTTTTGAAGATCTTATTTAATTGTATGATGTGTACATAGCTTTGTTCCAGATGATTTCACTGAAAAGCAAAATTGGTAACATGGAGGACAAAAATAACTATAGACCTATAGCTCTTATGACAATTATTTCAAAAATATTTGAATGCATCATACAACAAAGATGTGAAGTCACAATCTCTGATAATCAGTTTGGTTTCAAAAGTCAGAGTCATCAGATTTATGCCTCTATGTCTTTAAGGAAACTACCAGCTTTTATGTAGAACATGGCTGCCCAGAGTTTGCTTGCTTTTAAAACATTAGTAAGGAATTTGATAGGGTCAGTCATTGGACAATCTTTAAAAAGTTGCTTGATATTCAAATACCCGTCTACATATTTCATACTTTAGTTAACTGGTATGGCAAACAGTTATACTGTGTGCGATGGGGAAGTGTAATATCCAGTTCTTTCCATGTAACCAATGGGGTGACACAGGGAGGTGTTCTTTCCCATTTGTTATTTAATATATACATAGACGAGTTAAATCGTAAACTAGGTCAGTGTCATGTGGGGTTATGTCTGCTACCAAATGTGTTCTTTCTTAACAATTTCAGTTTTGCTGATGATATGTAATTTATATGTCCTTCAATTGCAGGTTAAAGGAAATTATTAAAGACATGTGAACAATATGCATTAGAGAATGATATCATGTATAATACACAAAAATCAGTATGCATGGTCTTTCAGTCAACTTCTTTCAAATTACTGTCTCCTCTCCCTGTACAGCTTAATGGCCATCCTCTTGTGTATGTCAACAGTTATATGTATTTGGGACATATTTTAAAATCCAATCAGACAGATGATGTTTAGACTTCAAAGCTGCTTTCTGGTGAATGCAAGTACAGTAAAACCTGTCTAGACAGACCACTCCTTTTACAAGCAAAAATGATTGCTTAAGACAGATGATCTCTTATAACATGTCTGAACAGTTTTCAAGGTCAAAATAATAAAATGGGCTTAAGAAGAAAAATATACTCATAATTGCTGTACATAATATGTTTTTATCTGTTCATCATGCTTTTGAAAATATCACATTTGTTTTAAAAAAAGAAACAAATTATTATAAACAGTTAATAAAATACATTGATCACAGCAATTATCATTCTTATCTTCAGTTCACAATTTTTTTTACTGGCATTATGGATTGTCAATTGTAAAGGTAACTATCAGTTGACACTACCTGTCTATTAACTGTAAAGTTAGCTATGATAACATTCAACAGCTTTACAACCAAAGCCATAAAATAAGTCACCCATGATGTAACTATTTAAATGGATGAATGTAATGAACCAAAAGGATTAACAGACATGCTAAAGTGAACAGATCATATCTGCCATAACATGATTTTAGCCATAAAATAGATTGACTGAAGGACACAATATTTGATTTGTGTTGATAAAATATAACACCCATACTAGACAGAAGTGTTTATTACTGCTGTATTACCACTAAAGAAAAAAACAACAAAACTTGAAAATATTGTGTTCCCTCCTACCTCTCCTTCCTCCAATGAAATATTCTGTCCCAAATGTAATGTAAATTCATTCTTATTATAGATACAAGCATCTCATAGAAAGAATACTTTCTGATGAATATTCAAATCAACTGTAAGCTTAAATTATTTATATCATCAACAAATGAATGAATAAAAGTGCAGATAAAATACTATCTAAACTAAGTTTACAATCCAAATGAAATTTTAGTGCTACTGATGACACGGTAATTTTAAATGCCAATTAGTACGGGATCAATATATATATATATATATATATAAATTTCAAAAACAGCTGCATAAGATAGCTGTACATGAACTAAATTTTTTGTAGAGAATAGTGTAAAGCAACGAAAATTAAAGATTTGCCATAGATAAATGATGACATTTTATTATAGATAAGCTCTGAACAAAAATTCATATTATCAGTAAAAAATATTAAATATATTTCACATTACATCATTTTGTTTTTCAAATGATACAGGAGTATCAACCTTGAAAGACAACTGCTTTGGATGAGTAACTGTCATGAAAGAATGGGAATTTCATAGCTTCATCATGTTTATATATATATATATATATATATATATATATATATATATATATATAATGAACTCTACTTGTAACAACTCATCTAAGAAAACTACACTGTATAGGCAGAAAGAGTGTAGGTCTTTCAAGACAGGTTTCACTCTGTTGGATTAAACTATGTAACTTCCCCATACAACATGATTTCTTGAAAGCAGATATTTCCACAATTCTAAGTTGCTTACAACAATTGTTATCAAGATAAAAATGCAGGATATTATCCCCATGATTTCTTATTAATTCAGGCCATAATGTGGTCAAAATCATTCATAAATTCATTTTTGATAAATAAGGTATCTTGTTACATTTTTAATAATAATGATGGCCTGATTATAACATGTTCATGTTTTGAAAAAAGAATTGGCAATTTTATCACCTTATTTTCTTAAACAAAGTAACAGAAAAGAGTGAAAACCATAAAGTTTTGAAAAATTCAACAAATAATTTAATTCCCTTGACTACAAAGTGAAAATTTAAACAGAATATACTGTATTGTGAATTAAATCCCAAAGTCCTAAACATTCTATCACAAGTCCAAATGTGTAGAGTTAGTTCCAAATGAATTCCAGTGGTGTTTCATGTAAATTCCAATACTGAACATGTTGATGTGCCTTTAGTCTTGAATGTGCTAATGTGCCAATGGCCTGATATGTGGCAATGTGTTAACAGTCTTGATGTAACAAAAAAATATAATCCAAAAGGTCCCTGAATGAATTATCAGTAATCCTAAATAATGATTTAGTTCAAGAAGTATTAATGAGCACTTTGTAATTCCAGTGAAAAATTTAAATAAATAAATTCACCAAAATTAAAAACTTAACAGGTTATGCTGTATTTTATGGAAGTATTTGAATTGGAATCAAATGACCAGATTGTTTGGTTGAAGTAAACAATTCTCGGCAAAGCATACTTGTTCAGTCATCCTATGCAAAAGCCAAAAAGCTGAACTCATTAATTATTTTATTTTCTGTTTTGCTGTATTGCTGCTTTCTGGTGACTGCATGTACAGTAAGACCTGTCTTGAGAGACCACTCCTTCTACCATCAAAAGTGACTGCTTAAGACAGGTGGTTTCTCACAGCAGGTCTGTCCAGAAGCACCAGTTTTCAAGGTAAAAAAAATATGGGTTGAAGAAAAAATACCCTATTTCTTGTACATCGTTTTTGATTTATTCAACTTATAAAAATATCACATGCATTTGATTTTAAAAAAATTATATAGTCAGCTAAATATACATTGATCATAACCATTATAATTTTTAGTTTAAGTTCACAATATATTCTATTGGCATAGGCATCTATATGGTAAGACTTATTGTGTCCATTAATTTTAAAGTTAGCTATGATAACACTTACACATTAGATTTATTTACAGCCAAAGCCAAAACCTAAGTTGCCCATTACATAAATAATAAATGGATGAGCTCCATAAACTAAAAGGATTAAAAGACATGCTAATGTGAACAGACAAAGAGATTTCTGTGGCATTTTTGGCATGGTGTGCTGGTTTTAATAACAGTAACTTTGAAACTTTGATGAAGCAACAAGGAATAAACACCTTTACGATAACTACACGTTTAACTCATCTGGCCAAAGCAAATAACTTCACAATAAAAAAGGCAAATAACTGATTCACCCCTTTCATTATATATTACAACACCACACAAATTATATAAGGCAGTGCCCATTGCAATACACTGAAAGCAGGGTGAGAAGATATCTCATTATGACATTACCTGCACTGTAAAAGTTTGCAGAACAGACAAACAATGATTGGTTTTGTTTTGTTTGGTATTACAAACTTTTTCAGCACATGATATGCTATCGATGAAAGCAAGTATATCTGGTGGAGGAAGAATGTTTAATTGTAACAGGAATTTTTATGACGATGGCACTACAATAGTGACCAGTCCAGAGTGAGATTTACATTTTTTCAGCATACCATATAAATCGAATTAAACTGCTAACCAGATTAAACACTTTCTGTCAATTTATTTGTGCATCTTGGTTCAGAACAATCTGCGCTCTGTCCTCAGACTATAATTAGCAATTGTTGTTACAAAGGATTAAAGAAAAAACATTGTCAAAGGCTGCATTAATAGCAGGTGATCACTCTCTCACAGTACATTTATATAGTAAAAGCAAGCCATGCAGAATGAATTGAGTTAGGTTCAAAATTATTCAGCATAAGTATAAAGAAAATTCAAGGGGTTATGAAATATAAAAAAATGGAGAAAAAAAACCACAGCCAAAATCTGAATGCAATTTTGAACAATGGAACTTTGACACCAAGGTAAGGGAGGCAAAGAAGCTTGTCACAGAATGGACTAACCTAGCTTCATGACTGAACTAAGTATAACACAAAACTTGACCCAAAACATTAACAAACTATTGATGACAGCTATACCAGAAAAATGACAACTACTTCTTGCTTGAAACTAATGTCTACTCAAACAAAATGGTCAAGTAATGTCTGAGTTAATAATTATTGTCAAGAAAGACTATAATCATTATATACCTTATGGTGCCAATTTCTGAAAAAGGTCAACATGCTTCCATCAAAGTGAGACAAGCAAGTGTGTCACACAATGAATTGTTTTAGCTTTAAAATTATTCTTCTCAGGTATACTGAAAGTTGGAAATATCAGTAAATGAACGAATTGAAGCAAAATCTGAATGGAAATTTTCTATGATTAGGACTTTGAGCTAAGGTAAAAGAGGTGAGTGAGCATGTTGTACAACAAACTGCTTTTGCTTCATAATGATTCAAGCCAAGTATGAACAGAATCTGTGAAGGGGTTTAGGAAATATATGCCACTTAAAAAATGAAAATTCAAAGTTTTGAATAAGAATACTTTTTGATGAACTGTAAACTTAAAGCATCTGTATTATCAACAAGTGAACTAATGAAAATTTAAATTTTAAAAATTGAAATCTAAATTAACTTTCTAATTCAAATGAAATTTCAATGCCATCTATGACACAATAATTTCAAAAGCCCATGTGTACAGGCTCAAGAAAAGATATATATGTAGGTTCAAAACCAGCAACAGAAGATGGCTCTGCAGGAATAAAGTTTTAGTAGAGAACAGTGTAATACAGAGAAATTTTGTGTGATTCATTGTAGATAAATGAAGAAACTGTTTACAGATATGCTCTGAAAAAATCATTTTTAGCATTGGCAGCAGTAAAAGCTAAAATACATTTTGTTTTCAAACAATTGTCTTGAAAATGATTCAGTAAAATCTGAATTGAAAAACAACTTATTTGGAAGACTATCATGAATGATTGGGGATTTTATGCATGGATCAGCAGTGTTATATAATATATGCTGATTTCTAATGAGTGACAACTCATTTGGAAGACCACCTTGAGTAGGCAGAAAGGATGTTGGTCTCTCAAAATGGGTTTTGCTCTGTTGAAATAAACTATGTAACTGTTCCTAATCAAATGATTTCTAAAACTCATTGATTCTCTTTGTGCCATTGATATTTCTATAATAATTCTAAACTGCTTAAATCAAATATTATCAAGAAACAATTGCAAGATAATAGCTTCATGCTTTTGTTATGAATTCAGGTCATATTGTGGTCAGAGCCACTCACAAATTAGTGTTTGCTAAATAAGGTACTGAGTATATTATTCCTATCTAGTCTCCCTCAGGGGCCCTCAGCTAAAATCTTATGCATATATCATACTCATGTGCATAAAAAAGAGAAGTCACAATGTTTTAACATGGCAACAACTAACTGATCTACCTTTACAATAGTCTGAGCATATCAATTATAAATTACACAGAAATTCAGACAACCAAGCACAAAGACAAATCAGTTAATGAAACATAAATTTTCCAAACATAACATGTACAAATCAATCAAATCTTGCTTTAGACATTTTAGATATTTTTCTTAATTTCCAAAAGTACCTGAACTGACGTAAGCAACAAATTCCATCACCTTGTTCACAAATGTTTCAAAACTAAATCTAAGTTGTACTGGGTTTTGAAAATTTTAAGTGGCAATGTGAGGCTGACCATAAAGCAATGGGGACATTCTCTCATGTATTCAGGCATGTTACAAATTGTCCATTTGTATACCAGTGTAGTCTTTTCAAAGTAATGGGCAAACTATAAAATACTAAAAAGTGCATATTCTAGTTTGTATGGGTAGGTATTTCTTAATGTCCTTTATCAAAGTCATTATACTTGTTAGAAATCTAGAGAGTCATTATTTTTATTCCACTTTAAATCACTTTCAACTACCACTCTAAAAAAGTGTCTTCCTTAATGTTTTCAATGAGTTGAACATTTACTGACAAATTTACAATTTTCTCAGAAATGGAATGCTTCTTACATGAGGTTATCACTATACATTTTACTTTTGTTTCATTTATAACCCTTTTATTTTGATCTTGGAGATCATGAGAATTTCTATAGTAATATCATCACCATCTGAGTCTGTTACAGAGGCATCATCCATAAATTAGTCTTTATTTCTATGCTCTGTCCATAGAGGACGTTCATTTATGAAAACAAGAAAGAGAAAATGGCCTAAAGTAGACCCCTAAGAAACACCATGTTTAATTTCCACTGTGCTAGCATGTATATTTTCAATAGTGACTAGGATCAGAACCAGTTTATTGTATTAGAATAGTACACAGTAGGTACAGGCAGAAGGCCTTGATTTTTATATGCAAAGCAAAGGATTAATTTTAAAGTTATTTTTTTTGGTCACCAAACTTGTTATTCAAAAGATGCATAACTAAAGTATAGGCCTTTCCGAAAAGACAGAAATGCCATTTCTTCTTGATGACCTTAATGATGCCCTAATGATTAAAGTGTTTTTCTGCAAATCATAGATATGTCTTTGCAAGCATTGTATGGTTGGCACAGGTGAAAGGGGTTGAGTTTAATAAATAATGCAATGGGTTAAATTTCACATTTCTTTCCTTGGCTTTCATTATCATTTTTTTGTTTTCAGGCAATTACAGTCAACATTTGTTTTTGAGATATTAAATGAAATGAATAGTTATTTCAGTGGCAGTGGGTATCTATAACTTTGCTTAATTCTGGTCAACATCACAAAAGTATGCATTTTTCATTTCTTCATAAACAGATAGCAAATGACACAGATTACAGGCAGGGTTCAGCATTCCAGACATCAGTTAATGTTTATTTGTTATTAGAATAAGATGAACATACATGAATGAAATCATCAAATAATGACTGCTAAGTGGCAAACCTTGCTGCAAAAAGAGCATTCATATCTTTGCTTTTGTTCTCTTAATTTATTCTTTAGCAGTTCTTAACAAGTGCTTGAAAGTGACATTTTGATCACTTTAACAGCTGCCTAATACCCAAGTTAAAGACAGAAACACTCAAATGTACACAAACACAGAGAAAACAAGGAGATTCCTCATATGTAATATATCACTAAAATCTCTACATTCTGTCCTCATACTTGGCTAATTGTTTAATCTTTCATCACCCTCTCTTCTCCTGCATGTACTGTCTTCTTGTAGAGGGTCTTCTGCAAAAGAGTATGGACAAAAGGAATGAAAGATCATGCTTTAAATGGACAATAAATAGAAATTTTGCTAAGTAATATACAAAATAATTGGAAAAGCACAAGCCTGATGTCATTCGGATGGATTTGCAACATAATGTATACAACTCAGTGTTAAGGGATTTACCTTTGATGGGATATACTTCATCAAAGTTGACTCGAGAGTTTAATTAGGTCAAGACATGAAGATTAAAATTAAGCATCAGGTCATAACTACTTTTCCAATTAACAGAAAACACTGACAATTTAATCAGAATGAGAAATGTCAATCCAGACTTAAGTTAGTGTGTTGTTACCTATTCATTAATGTTTCATCTTGATAATACAGGAAAGCTGCTACTAACAGTTTTTAATTTTCATGATGATTAAGAATGATTATAATTCTGGCGATAAACGACAATAAATATATTAAAAGACTAAAACAATGTGTTTTGAAATTTTTATTCAGGTCAAATTACCTTTTACAAACAGTTTTAAAAATTTACAAATAAGTCAAATGCATAAATTTTACAGCAACTCATTACTACAAGTGTACAAATTTACAAAGAAGGGTCCAGTAGAGGAGATGACATTCAACTGACCAAAAATAATTAAAAGAAATATATAACAAGCAGAGAACTTCTGTCGTTTTATTTCTTGAAGCTTCTGAGTAACCAATTTTTCCTAGCAAAGTATGTTTCTTTGAAAAAACATACCCAATCATAATACCTTTGGAGAACTACCACTGCCTCCCAAATCCAGCCCTCACAGATGCTACTTTTAGCTCAAGGGAGCTAAAAGTCATCTGCTGACCTATTGGTGGTCAGGCAGAGTGATCTCCCATTACATATAACACCTAGCGGAAAGCGTAAGGATATGTTAGTTATTACTGGAGTGGAAGGCATACTCACTAAGGATGTAACTGAGAGGTTGGGTAAGTATTTTCGAGGAACCCTATTTTACTAGGAAAAATTGGTTTCTTCTTTGAATACATTACCCAAGTGAAATACCTTAGGAGAATCAGTAAGAGGTGGAGGGAGGTACATTCCCTTATTCCGGAGATAAAATCTCCAATCCCCTAAGGTATGAGAGATAGTTTCAAGGTAGCCCAACTGGAGGAGACTCCATCTGTTGGGGTGCAGTTTCAAAAGGGAAAATATTTCCTCCCCACCTATCCAGTGGAAGTCGTGAAGCTGCGTCTTAAAAAGTTGTCTATCGACCTGGAAATGTGACCTGTTTAGCTGCATATATAGGCCCTACCAGATCAAACTGGGCCGTTTGAGATGACAAATCTCGGAGATAAAAACTAGAGAATGTGGACTTTGA
The DNA here is from genome assembly GCA_016617855.1 of Megalonaias nervosa. NCBI lineage: Eukaryota > Metazoa > Mollusca > Bivalvia > Unionida > Unionidae > Megalonaias > Megalonaias nervosa. Next base: position 15,307 of record JAECUM010039260.1, read on the forward strand.
TCTCCATCCCACAGCCTGAATGATGTCGGTTAGCGAACAATTCCGTTCAAATGCTAGGTTGGTGGCAACTGCCCTAACCTCATGAGCCAAAATGCATAAAGAATTCATTCAGCCAGGGTTTTGTCCCTGTACGCTGAGAGAAAAACCCACTTGATCCAGGATGAGATAGTGTTAGCTGATATATCGTCTTGACCTGATTTAAGAGATAGAAAAAGCAGTGGTCTCCATCTACATACCGGCTCCGTTCGATTAAGGTACCACTTCAAAGATCCGACAGGGTCCTGTAAGTGGCCTTCAGTTGAAGTGTCCAGGTGAGACAGAGGTTTCATGAGAAAAGTCTGGTTACCCATGGAAGAGAGATGGTTATAGGTGATGAAAGAGGATGCCATGATGAGTAAAACTGACCCATCTTGTTGGAACTGCAGGTAATTAGGGTATATGGACAGGGCATGTATTTCACTAATTCTGCCTGCTGTTTCTAAGGCCATGAAGAAGCAGGTCTTGTAGGAAAGGTGCGCCAGAGATTCCCGTGTAATTGGTTGCTGGGAAGAGCATGCAATGCAGGTATCCTGAAATGATGGTAGTAAGCGGGCTCCCCTACCTTTCATACTTGCATCGGTACAGACTGCAATCTCATGTGGATGGACACCTAGATGCATACCCACCATGAGCCAAGTTAGGTTGCTCCCAGTTCCACCGATGGTAGAGAGTTATATGACCAAGATAAAGGTGTGGAACGATTGATAGAACCATCTTGGTGCTATATCCGCATGGTATTCGATTGGTGGAGCTTCGATAGGACAGCTTTCAGAGGTTTGTGATGTATGAGTGACCCTTTGGTCCTTTTGTTGATTCCCTGTACTATCCCTGTATCGACACTGTGGTTGTGGAGAGAGGGAAACGTGTCTCCTTGATGGTTTGTTAGCATACTCATCCATCAGGATGTTAAACAGAATGGTAGAAGAAAAAGGCCATGTTCTTATCTTGAGACTGACTCCCATGCATGCCCTGAGGTGTTCTGTGTGGGAGACGATATGGTATGTTCCGTTGGGTGGAAGGTAAACCTAAGAGAATAAAAGTCCCACAACAAAATCACGTTAACAATATTGCTCACTAAATCTGAAGTGTAAACAAAGACCATCTGATCCATATGTTTGGAATGTGGCTATGTCATCCCAACATGGCGAGATCACTGTCAATGCTGGGGTTCTGAATGATTAGCTTGTGGGAGTGCAAATGTTAGAACCTTTGGCAAACTGATGATAAATGCGGGCCAGAAAGTCCATAACTCTGCAAAGACTGCGAACGTAACTGGAGCACTGGTGCATGTTGTCGATGGAATTGGCGGAGGACATAGATCCAGTGGCGGAAACACATCATCATTGGAGGTTCAGATGGCTGAAACTTCCTGTGCGCTCATGTAGGATAGACTCAATGATAGTACTGGTAGAACAATCAACATCATCCGATTGTATGGAGAGGGCCATAGTCCCTTTTAGCGCATTAAGACTTACCTGGTGAAGAGTGATGAGGTCTGTCGCTCACTAAACTCGTAGAATGCCCTGAATTAGAAACCGTGACTTCAAGAAAGTCGCTGAGTAAGAAAGCTCTTCATGTAGCAGAGTGTAGAGAAATTTCAAGGTGACATCTGTTGAGGCACGAGGATCTACTCATGCCGAACGAGTATTATGAGGTGGTACGAGTTGGACTGGTCCCCGCACATGTCTGCAAAAGTCGGGTTCAACTTACAGGAAGCCCGGTTGTTACTGACTGAGCCTGTGATGCAATATTGATGTTTGGCCCACCAACATGATGTGGAAATCAGTCATGATAATTATTTTATCTTCGATAGCCGCTGAGTACAGTTTACTAATCAGACCAAGACTACTTTGTACTGTCATGATAATTCTGAACAGACATGTATTCGTGAATGTAATCACAGCAACATTATTTTACCAGCACCGCCTGCAGCACTGGTTACTAATGACATAGCCCCAACAACAATTCCGATTGGTGTGCCTATAATGGTTGTTGTGGTTGTGATTCCTGCCACACAAAGACCAACAGTTGGTGATTCCACAAATTGCATTCAAAACAAGACATGCATGTTTGTATTTCATGAGTAGCTTGGTTTTCTTCGTAATTTCATTTTGCAATTATTGTTCTGCTTCAATTGCACCAGTAACATTAAGGGTCTATCATAGTACTTATATTAATAATGTAATCATGTAGTATCAATGCTTGACCAGCCGACATTGATCAGGTGCAACACAAGCATGCACTTTCAGCCAATTACCCTATTTTGCTAGTACAACTGTCATGCAATTATCGAAAATCTGTCTAAAAAATATTTAAGTCTCCAGCAATTGTATGTTCCGGAGGTTATAGCAACACATTTATATAAAAACAAACCAATTACACCACTGAATAATGTCTGAAATAATCATGCTTGTCTTTACCCAAACACTGTTACATGGACAAGTGCTTCATTGTCAAAATTATTGTCAAGATCTTGTCTGTTTTAGTGCAGTCAATTTTGGTTTACCATATTCGTTTGAAAAGGTAAACAGGGTGGATTCAGCATTTCCACTTAATTGTTGTAGAAACAATCCCTAGATATTTTTACATTTGTGGTGCACCCAACAACTGGATATTTATATGTGCTAATGATATAACACTAAGCAGGGTTCGAGTTGGTATATCCATACCAGAGTGGTCCAAATGGTTGGTTTTTATTTGGCCATTAACATGATTATATTTGAGTGTATATGAGGGTATGCTGCCACCATTTTGAAGGAGATATTCTTGGACAACTGGAACAAAATCACTTAACATCACTGATAAGCAGATCCAATACCCCATTTGTAAATTCCGCAACCTCATTACCTCAGTCAAAATCCAACACTTATATATAATGATAAATCTAATCTTAAACACAAACATCAAAGATGATAAATACATTATCAGGTACAATATTTAACCCATGTATCTCTGTTCTTTTGACACCTCGGAAATGTTTGACTGACTTTGTTACTGTAATAAATTAAAATTGGACAAGGCCAAGGCCACAACCAAAGATCATGTCTGCTTGAAGTCTTTGGTTTCCACACCTGGGTAATTAAAAACCTTTTCTTTTTTATGTGTCCTCGGGATGTCGACAAACTGCCCTTTTTAAAATCCATTTCATATGCTGTTCTCACAGCCCCTAATGCAGCTGTTTTTGCAACCACTAGAGCTACAGCTGACAAACTTACTGGAAATATTCCACCAGCCATTTCTATTTGTGCCATCTCTGACTTGGATAATTTTAGTGTCGCTGAGGTGCTTTGTTTATTTGGCCACATGAAGCTGATTAAGCTGTGTTTGGGTCAAAAACATAAATGCAACTCCAGCTAACTTTGATGGAGAAAGCCTCAATGTGACCCAACAATCAATTTTTTATCACACATTTTATTTTTGCAAACAAGTTTTGCTAAGGCCAACCTTAACTTCTAGATAAAACATTTATTATTTGAAACCTAACAGGTCTAATTACTCTATGAATTTTATATAGGCTCGTAAAGGACCCACCTTCCACCATCTGCACCCTACAATAACAGAAACTTATCTTAGAAAATCACAGCTAATAGATCTATATTTGAGAATATTGGGTGGGGTGGGGTGGGACCAGCCAGATCACTACTGACATTTCAAGCTTGGACCATCTGAACAGGTCCAGATTCTCCAATGAAAAGTAATAAATCTAGTACAAAGTATGGAAGTTGTGCTGGGAAATCTACAGACTTCTGTCGATGTTTTGATGCCAGCCCATGTATGATGATAGCTTGTGATATATATGCATGATCTGCTTGTTTGCAAAGTTAAGTAAATTTTTTGGGTGTGTTCCTGATGGCTGTTTAACCAGAGAAACTTCAGATACTCCTAACTGATCAAATATCACACAAAGGGTTTGAATGTTAGCCCAAGCTGAATCTTGAAACGCCATGAACACATGTTTTGGTGCGCTCAGTCCATGTTGGGTACTTATTTGCCATGTAACCTGCCCCTGAGTAGTAATGTCTGACTTAAGGTCTGTGGACAACAAAAGTGATTTTCTGGTCAATGTAGGAATTAGTGCAGGCATCCATAATGTTGAGGATGTTAACACAACTTGACCAGCAGGAATGCCAGCATCATGCCAAATTGAATTGTTGGTGGTACATTTACGGGTTTACATGACTTTGTGTTTGGCTCCCAAATAACCTTGCAAATAACTCTACAAAACCCAAATATAACACGGAGAGAAATCGCACATGAAAACAACAATTGACCTCCATAAAACTGTAATCAATGCTGCACAAAGCTAAAGTTTCAATTTGGGTTTGTACTCTCTATAGTGGCGCCACCACCACCAAGTCTGGCAGGCATACAAGCGGGTTGTGGGTTCATGAAAGCTGCATTCTCAAGTTGATACTGAAAATACGGGAGAAAATGCTTTGTCATTTGAGTTGTTATGAAACATCGTAGACAGACCAGCCAACCTTCCATAATCATTGCTGTATCTTGCAAATCTTAGAATCCATGTGGCAATGTCAACATCGTAAAGAATTGATTTGATTTCCTTCCATAGATGGGATAATGTATGGTGGCAAAACTACATCATGATGCCATTGTTAACAAATCCAACCTTAGCACGAGCTGGATAAGGGTTATGTTTGGCCTGTATCAATTACCCCTCAATTTTCTAAAAGGCCTCACATGGAAGAATATACACCATATCAAGATGTGTCCAGCGCTTGTAACTCTATTCTAATGATCTGAGATCAGTAGCTTGGTATGAAAAATACTGAAAATCTTTGGCGCTACAATCTACCATCACAGGAGCACCTATATCCTATGTGGTATTGGGTGTATCTTGAACTTTTGCCATGATATATTATTCATTTTGTCTAATACATTTTGCGAGGCAACCATAATTGACCTATCATTGCTAAATTTGTAATTACTGAAATACATTGTTGAGCAGCTTCATTGATGATTTTACAAACTGGGGCTGGCATTGTAGCTGCTGATGGAAGTGTAACCAGTTTGGGTGCTCTTGCCACTAATCACCATAGTCAATCTCAAATTGATTAAATCGCCTACAATCCTGGATTCGATAACCAATCTGCAGCAATGCTTCTGAATCTATCAACAACTCGCATTGCAACTTGTTTAGAGATTGGTTCAGAGCACAAAGACAATGATTTATTTGATGCAGAGATGCACCAAAATATGTTGGGATGTCTGGGCTAAACTTACTTTATTCTTTGCCTAAAAGGTCACTGGTGTACGTCAGAGATGCACAAGCAATATCTGGTTTGGTTGGACTACACCAGCTGTAAAGTATTTTGCCTAAATTGTACATTACAAGAAAATTCATTCACAAGACTGCATAAACAGTGTATTTTTCAAATTCAATTTATTAGCAAACCTTTTTTATTTAAATAAAGTGTTAAGTATTATATTTTTATCTTGTATTTGTACATGTCTTTACATGAGCCATGCCATTCTTGTGAAAACAAATGCATAGAAAGTATAGTCATACTCGATTTTTCTTGACTGACTTTCTAAAGCAGAAAAAAACATTGATTAACAGTTTAATTTGCAAATACTTTACTACTGACTAACTAAAGCTGCTGACTGATTAATATATTACTTTTATAGAGGAAATTCAATGGCTGCTGAGACCAGGTGACCATCAAATAAAAGTAAAAATTAGTGTACGTTTTACAGTATTGCATATTTCACATTGTAAAAGCAGGAAGAGAGGAGTTGTAGCATGTTATGTCCAGCATTTCTAAAGTAACCTTACTTTTAGGTTATTGTCCTTTGCAAAAACAAAGCCATACAACAAATTTGCTGCAACAACCTAACAAAACATGGATTATTTTTGAAAATATTAATGAGCAGGTCTTTTATTTTTATACTGTTTGGCTTAAAGGTTGTGTATTTGTCCAAATTCACCCTACTTTAACAGGAGAGAGAAGTTAAATCACCCAAGAACCCTGTTTAGATGGATTTTTTTTAGGGGTGGTGATGCCAGGGATGGGTAGGTGGCTGGGAGTATAAAAAATTCTAAAATAAATGTAGTGTTCTTCAGCATATTCTGCTACAAAACTGATAAAATACATTCACAGAACAAAAGCATAAAACTCTGAAATTAAGGTCTAATGTTATTCACTGATTGACAGAGCCAGAATGAGAGACATTAGGATAGTAAAGCATGGAGAGAAATACAGTAAAAGACACACAGTACAGCAGAGCAATAATATTTACCAGACTTCAAAATGTTGCTTCTTTTCAGCAATCCCATATGTCCCTAATAGTTCAACGACATGAGCTCTGAAATACAAGAAGTAATCACCAGCATTATATAAAATGAAGAAATGCTTTTATCTGTATCAACACACTTAATGAAATGTACAGTCAATGACAGCATGGAATTTGATAAAGTGATACCAAACGTAAATTATCAAGCATCGAATGCTTGAGACAAGGATGTCAAAAAGTTAATTATACTTTTTGTGCTTTTTTGCTTCTTTTTATTGAAAAATCCATACTAAATCAAATTTTGTCAATATCTCATACATATGCAATCCTTCTCATAATCAAATTTAAATTATCATCAAATCCTGATGATATAAGACTATTTTACAAATCTGATCAAAATCCTATAAAAAAATACATTCTTCAGAGTGGTAACCAGAATACACTCTCTAGATGAGTAACAAGCTTAGCCAATCAGATGGCATACCAACCTTATTATCATGCATATGTTTTGCAAATAACAAAGCTCATCAAACATGTTGATATTAATTTCTTTACCAAGTCTGATCAAAGTCAGATCAGAACAACTTTATATCAAGTTGTAAAAAGCAAAGTCAGTGAGAAGCATGATCAACTTGTTAGTCTTCATTGATTTTGCACATTAAAATTACTGGATACACCATGTCAGCCTATTTACGTAGCTTGATAAAAACTGCATGAGAAATACATTTTGTCTTGAGTGGTAACTAGCTCAGCAGACCAAATGCAAGATACCTCATTTATCAGTTTATTTGTTAATAGTTTTCTACTTCAGTAATTGCAGCATCATTGCTATCAAATTTGGTCAAACTCTTTTAACCTTTTACTGCACGTCAGTATGGAGGATGAACTGCATAATTTGCACTGGATTTATCGCTCACATCTGGAATTTTGCACCAATTTTGAGTTTACTTCTTGTACAATAATAATTTTCCTCACAATGTGAAATTGTTGATGACATTGGATGGGTACTGGGTGTAGCATATATGCAGCTGATGAAATGGTTGGTTGTCAAAGCAACCATATTCTGCTTACAATTTGTAAAAAAATATGAAACAAAATTACGTATTTTTCATTATTCATTGATACTGAATCCCTAACATCCTTACCAACCAGTCATACTTTGAATTTCTCAATTTATGATTGAGAAAACTAAGATTTTCTAATTGTAATCTTAGATTGTCCAAGTTCCATATATATAGCATATATATATATATGTTGAGTTATATATATATATATATATATATGTATATATATATATATATATATATATATATATATATATATATATATATATGCGCATAACAAGTTTTTAGTTTCAGTGAGGCATCAATATTTAATATTTAAAGTTCATAACGTTTTGGCTGTATATTCTGGGTATAAAATATCTTTAATTTACTTACTTGAATGGTCTTAAACATTTAAAATATCAAACATCTTTTGGTACATCATTAAATTTGTTGAAATTTAAACCACATAGCTTGATTACTATCATCTTTTTTAAAATGCAGTGACAATATTATGGTACTTAACATATGTCCAAAATACAAAACTTTCTGCTGTGTTCACCAGAATGCCTCTGTTCAAGTTCAAAAGAAGTGGAAACAAAGCTGAAGAATGGAAAACAATATACATACAGAAAAAGGTATTGCAATTAGTCTTATGCATATGTATTCATATATACACATATGCTTGGACCACATTAATTTAATCCATACGAGTGGAATAGAAACTGATGACCACTGATGATGAATGAAGCTCTTATATTCTAAGATCAGAATTTTATCAAATGAACTGAGATTAGTTTTAAAATGTGTCACAAGATTTTCCTGTTGATACAAACTTTAAATAAATGGGACATTTTGTATGAAATCATGCACCGGTGTTTACTGACTCATACCATAGAAGCAACAAAAATGTATGGTGGATGCCTGAAATTTGTGAACAAAATGAAAGGGTTTTGTCAGGGGATGGGGGGGTGGGGTGAAAAACTAATTTTACTGATGTAATTCTTACCTGCCACTAACTGTCTTGCTTACCTTTTATAGGATGGAATCGACCTTGTTGAAACTAGAAAATTCCATCCTATCTTTGGATGACAAGTTTTGAAAAATTCAAAAAATAATTTAATTCTCTAAGTTACAAAATGAAAATTTAAGAGGAACTTACAGTAATGTGAATTAAATCCCAAATAATCCTAAATGTCCTATCACAAGTCCAAAAGTATATAATGTCCCAAATGAATTCCAATCTTGAATGTGCTGATGTACCATCAAAAGTCTTTGAATGTAGCAATAGTCTTGCTGTGCCATAATGATATAATCCAGAATTTCTTTGAATGAATTCACAATAATACCAAGGTAATGTTTAAGTCCAAAATGTCAATGAACACTTTGTAATTCCAATGAAAAATTTAAAGACATAATTCCGTTCAAACTATATTTCCACAAAGACTGATGTTAATATAGGAGTGAATAATTGTCTGCTTGGTCCTCTTTATATACAGATTGTCACCTGACACAACAAAATGCCCATGACCTTGCTCATTTCCAATGGAAATTTCCATCAAATTCATAAACTGGGTCAGGTCTGTTTACTAAAATTTCAGCAACAACCTGACATAAACCAGGTAGACCATAGAATTTCCAAGGGAAAAACCAATGTCTTTAACTCAAATCCAAGCAAAGCACATTTTAAAAAAATGATATTAGTCAGGTAGGCCCAAACTCATACCCTCAGTTATGGACAAAAGTCAAGTACACAATACAAATTAAATATATATCAGAACATAGCATCAATTAATTTTGCTGAAACAGAAAGTTTGAGTAAATCACTGTTTTAGTACACAATAATAATAATAATAATAATAATAATATATGTCACTTATGATATATGTTTCAAAACTTTGCCAGAAATAAGTAGATTAGTTTGGTATATACCCTATACTTTGAGGGCCTCAAGGTAGATTAGTTCTTAGCTAATTGTGTTACCCTCTTTAAATAAAGTCATTGTTGTTATTATTATTATTATTACCCCTATGACTAATTTATACTGTTATGTATATTTAATTTAGATTGTGAGCTTAGCTTTTGTCCATGGTTGAGGGTTGTACTTTAGATTATAGTGTGTATGTGTGTGTGTGTGTGTGTGCGTATGTATTCTGGATTTTTAATGTAGCTTTAACAATATTTCAGTCACATTGTTATGATGTCTGCAATGTGGGAGTTTATAGTGATATCTAGCACTGGGGCATCATGCCGCAGACATGTAGCATCATGTCCCACCCAGTCACATTATCCTGACACCAGGCCGACCAATCCTAACACTAACCTCTTAGTACTGAGTGCCAAGTGAGGCAGCTGCTAGTATTAGATTATGGTAAACAAAATGTTTACTAGCATTGGAGTTCAAGGCCAGTCTTGTTTATTGTCAAACTGGTTTTTACATTGGAATGTAGAACATTCTTTTACATTGTAGGTCAAGTGAACGTGTGTATTAATAGTGAGCTGGTAAACAAATAATTCATTCCTGTTTTAGATCAGTCTCTGGGAATCTACCAAGTTTACAGTTGTGTTGTTGAAATCAGAAATAACTGGAGAAGAATCAGTTATTTAAATCATTCATTAATGCTGATTGACTCTTGGATTAATACCTTACATTGGACTTTGTGAACTCATTCAAGGACATTATGGATTGCATCATTGGTATATCAAGGTATTCAATACAATTGGAATTCATTCTCAGCATTCTATATTCTTTGACTTATGATAGGATGTTTAGGATTATTTGGAATTTAATTGACAATTACAGAAAGTGTCTTTTGAATTTTCACTTTGTATTCTAGGGAAATAAATTGGTTATCGATTTTTAATTAAATTGTTGGTTTCACTTCCTGTCTGTTACATGTTTTAAGACCCAGAGTTGTAGTAATACCAAGGCAACAGAATCTCAATTGAAATATAGTTCAATGTGATGATAGCCAAAGTCTGAATTGTTCAGACATTTGTTAATTAGTTTGTTGGAAATGTATACCATGATGCCACCTAAATGACAGTTTCTATCTTTTCTAAAAGGTTCTTTAAAACCATCAAATTTTAAACTATCCAGGCATATGGATGCTAGAATTGAAATGTGTTAACTAAAGCATAACATTGATAAATCTTCAGCTAAACTTTCCAAATAATTAAGTTTTCTCTTATGCTTCTAATATTTAATTTCATTATCCTAATTTGGTCCCAGGTCTGTTTCAATATCCCTAGAAGGGGTTAGTAAGAGCGAACTCAATAAAATAAATGGATTATTCTTGATGAGCGCCAATAGAGCAACTGCATATAACTTTTCAGGAAAAAAGACATATAGCACGACACATTTGTTACATTCATTGTCATGCGTTTGCCACTAAAACACAAGAATGATTGTTGAATACCATGATGAAGATTTTGTACTTCATTATGGAGTGATCCATAATCATTAGAAATTTTATTCTGTTGAGGCTCTTCTCCATTGGGAGAGTTTGCTATGAAGACAATTTATAAAAAAAAAAATTATACAAAAATGTCTATTAGTACAACACTGTGGTACTGACATTATGCTCAGAGAAAGAAAAGAGAATAATAGAATAAAAGAGATAAGCAAAACAATAGATAAGAACATGCTTAAAAGTATTTTGTGAATGACATAATCTGCTGGTTAAGTTGGCATACAATTGGGCCTATGTATTTACTTTAAAGTTAAAACATTGACTTGATCCAGTGCTAAAATGGTAAACTAAATATTTTCAAAACAGATCGACTAAATATGGAGTTCTATTTTGAGATCAAATCATAATGTAAACTCTCCTAAGACTGGACGTTACATTCCTATGATCACACATGTTGATAATGAATACATTTTGCTTGTGAAGATAATGAGAATCACTAGGTAGCAAGGAGTGCATGTAGAGACACAGCATGCATACATGCATGCCATACATTCATGCACAGGTAAATAGTACCCATACATGCACATATATTTGTAGTTCTTGAATGGACAGATATGTCAGCATTTGGGTAAACAATAATACTCTAAACTTGGATAACATGTTTCAGAGATATTATTAGCAATGTATGAAAAATACTATGAGCCAGTCATAAAAAGAGATGTGTGTTAAACTGAACTGGCATGCAGACCTGGCAAAATGACATGTAAAAAAGTGAAGGTTACCATAACTGTGGTATAAACAAAGCTGATGGCTATTAACAATGAGATCTAATTGTTAGCTGGAATTTAACTCGCATGCAGATTCGGTAGAACCAGCATTTGACACCTGAAATACATTCCAATCAATATATTCGAAATAAAAATTAAGTACAGTACAGTATATTATTACTGGTATTGCATTATACCAATTGATTCAGTATTTGAGATTGCACCATACACATAGGATCTCAAATGGGTAATAATTTAATACTGAATTTATGAAACTCATTGAAGAATGTCCAAAGCTTGAAAAAGCTGGACATTATTCAACGAGTTTCATAAATTTAATATTAAATCATTACCCATTTGAGATTATTTTTATCACATAGTTTTTATTTCAGTGGAAATTATTTAGATAGAAAGAAGAATGAAAAGTTTTGTTCATTCTGACAGACACTGCTCCTTTCATTTGTTGTTCGTAAAAAATCATCCCAAACAAAACTGAACTAACAGTAATGATTAAAAGTAGATTATAGTTTTCTAACAAACTATAAATCAAAGAACAAGCGTCCTTCCAAATTAACAGAACATTTTACACAGACAAAATCATTTTTCACCGCAGAATGTCCAATGCGCAAGATGTCGCATCGTTTGATGCAGTACCCATTAGAGTACAGTTGACGATCCATGTTTACATAACCGAAAGTGTCACTTTCACAACTAAACATTACATTGTTGTGATATTCATGTGAAAGAAGGTTTACTGGATGCAGAAATTTCCATGCTTCCTGCAATATATTTGTGACTGGATATTTGCAGCATTTGATTTGGAACAGAAGACTACAGAATATGTAAACAAATTTCATTTTAAGTCAGAATTGCATCACATATTTACTGCATAAATATGCAGTGGTTGGATAAACTTCTGTCAGTTTGGAGACCAGTTTTTGTCCACATTCTTCTGTGAACAGAAGTGAGTTTATTTACTTCTGTAAGTTAACATTTAAACCATGCTTGCATATAGGGTGGATTCCATGCTACAGGTATACTGCCTCCTTCCACCCCCACCCCACACACCCGCTATCAACTGAGCAATACACTTAGTTATACTTGTTGTTCTTGTTCTTGTCTTGGGGTTTTAGCCATTTTTCATTTTATGATATGTTATACATGACATAACAAGCCCCTGTGGGAGTAAAGTAGCCATATCCAGACAGATGAGACCATTTTTCCCCCAATTCCTTTTGTGACTCAAATAAAAAAATGATGCCAAAATGTTCATTTGAAAACAAAATATTCCAGAAGGCAGGTTTAGAAAAGTTTTCCCATAATCGCTGCCAATTAGTAAAGAGAATACTACACAATAATTTCATTGGATTATATTTGGACTAATGAGAATCATATAGAGCAATATGTTAATATGTTATAATATCAAAAATACAATGTATTAAACTGCACACACTAAAGGTAAACTGTACTGACTAAGTGATAAAGTACCATATCATCACCTTGTCTTAATCACCTGTAGCCAGCCAATCAATGATAGTAGCTGAATACAATGGACAGATATATAAATAGTTGAGTATGCAACAATACCCAAACTTGCAAAACACGTTTCAGAGATATTATTAGCATGGCATAATCAGTGATGTGTTAAACTGAATAGGCCACATCTGCAGAGATGGAAACAAGATATTAAAAACTGAAGGTTACTGAAACTGTGATCTAAACAAAGCTTATGATGAGTGGTAACTGTAACTGGAGTTTACCTCACATGCAGATTTGGCAGAGCAAGAATTTGGCAATGGAATACATTCCTATCAACATATTCAATACAAACATTAAGTTCAGTACAGTATATTGTTACTGGTATCCCTTATCCCATTTGTTTTAGTGTTAGCTTTCACACAGTAGTATCATATCATCACATTACTTTCATCATCTGGAGTCAGCCAATCAATAATATGAATAAAATTTGAAATGCCATGAAATAAAACAATGATAGATATAAAAAAAAACAACTAATAAGAACACATTGAGCAATTATTTAAACTGATAAACTTTATTTTTATATGTATGTTATGATCTCATTTATTTTGGATATACCTACAATAATTGAGGATTTTATGGTGGGTACAGTGGGTATAGACGAGACAGGGAAATCAAAAGAAGAAAGAATAGTAATTTTTTTTTCAACAGACAACCAGTGGAGTTTGGGCATGAAGTTCACAGAGAGTATATAATCACTGAAGTGTTTTTCTTGTGTGTTCAATTTACAAACTGGAGACTGAAGTCTTTTTTTTTTTAATTAATATGAATTAGGTAGATACTGGGATATGTTTCTGATTTTGTATGAAATATCTCACCTCAATCTACTTCCTGAATGAAGTAGTCCCAGCCCTTGCCCAAAAGAATAGATTCGTTTTCTTAAGTTCTCAGTTTTTTAAAGGTTATACCATGTCTTGGTATCCTCATAAATGAAAATTTCATTTTCTTTTTTTTCAGTTTCTTTTTATCCTGCTTAATAACAGATTATATGTGATATCAAAACACAAATTTCATAATTATTTGTGTCCTACATGGCTTCTTTTCAATGAACATGAATCCAGGTCACTTTGCACAAAGATGCAAGTCGAACACGGATCATGCTGATGGGTTGTTTTTCTTCAGGAATTTGGAATATCACAAACAAATTCTAAAATATAACATTTTCCAGCATATTCTGCTACAAACCTGCCAAAATATAAGGGCTGTTCCAGTAAAACATATATCTCCCCCCCCCCCGACAGCACTTCAAAAAAAACTTCTGTAGGAGGTTGTGTTTCAAACTATTTTGATTCTGACAGTGGAAGGTTGATTAGGAAAATCACTTCTGTTGTGGGTTGTGTTAACAAAATGAGAAATTGCTGGTGGGGTTGTCAGAAAAACAAAACTGAATATATATTTAAAATTGCATCTAACCCCCTCCTAGTGGTCTAACGTGAATAAAACATTGGGTCAGAAAATGATGCCAGTTCACGCTAGTGCACCTAATTTGTACGAATTCGCATAAAAAAGTGATACGCATTCAGCAAATTACATCAACGTCACGGATATAAAATGTGCTTTGCACAGTATGCAATTTTTATTCAACTTTTAACTTTAAAAGTGCATTTCGCGACGTAATTCGCGCAGCGTTTGATGCGACATCCAGATTCTGGAAGGCAAACGTTAACATAGCTGGATACTTCGGTTCAACATGAATGGCTGTTAAACTAAATTTGATTGGTTCATTAGGCCATGTAACAAGCATTTTATGGTAGTTTTAACCTTACTTTCATCATGGAAGTTTCACAAATGAGTGTTTCAAATAAGGACCACACAGGAAACCAAAATGGCTGAATCACAAAAGGGTTTGTCGTCAGATGACGTTTTCAGTTGGGAAATACTGGCTGGTGATAGCTATGATGACAATGAATTTCATGTATATCAGTCTGTTGGACATTGGGAAAATGTCACTGGAAATGCCAGTGTGTGATTATGAGCCCAAATTTGATGTTGAGTGCGAGTCCGATGTACGTGTTGGATGGACAGGATGCCGGTTATGTTTATTCAAGATACCCATGTCTGAACAAGCAGACTATGGGAATGTTGGACTTAAAACCCTAATACAGCATTGCGGAAGAGAAAAAAGTCTGGCATAAGAAGCAGCAAAAGCACTGATTCAAGGAAGTGAATCTTTGGCAGAGTTCATGTTAGTGAAAACTTTTCTTTTTGGAACAGAGATATCAAAGAGAGAATACCCATGGGGCCATACCTGTGAGATGTTGAAAATTGCACAACCATAAAGAACAGTAACTTGTTCAAGCTAGTTATGCATATGCGTTTCAGACAGCAGACAATGAAAGGGAGTTCTCAGCACAGAATAATATTCATACACAGAGGAGGAGGATCATATTAAATTCAGAAACAATCAACAGATTAATGCTCATAGGGAACATCCGAGAATCCCCATACAATATAATTAAGTGTCTGTAGATCTCTAGTTGGCAGAACCACTATGGCAACAAAAGAATAACGAGACTAACTTTCATATCATGCAGATGTATTACCAAATGAAGTATATGCTCTCTATGTGCAAAAATGGAATGACATTAAACATAAGAAACTGACTGAAATGTGTAAACTCAAAGCAAGATGGATAAAATTTATCCTGTTTGTGTTTGGTTATTCCTATGTATATTTTGAGGATGTTGATATTTTCTGCAGACCTTTTGGCACTTAGTTCCAAGCCATCATTTGATATTTGTATTACAAATTGGATTACTATTATCTAGTACACAACATTTTGAATCAGTGTCATTAACTAATGATGAAATTGATGGAAAAATACTTGATGTCATTCTGATATATGGATTCTTTACTACACTACTAATCTGTTCATCCTGATTCTTTTTTACCATCTCCTTTAGTTTTACTGGTACCAATACATTTAATAAAATTGGAACTTCTATTTTCTTACAATCTAAATATTTGTGATCATGTATTATTGTCAAAAGGTAAAATGTGCTTAGTTTTGTTGTAAAATCTAAAACTATTAATTAGCAAGGGACTAAAGTAAAATGTGGGTCAACTTCATGTGTGCAAATATTATTACCATATTACAGTGTTGTTAGAAACAACAATGGTTGTACGAGATGTATTTTGCAAAGTTATAGAACCAGCACTCGTATCGTAACCACATATTCTATTTAAATAATACTATCATTATTTCTGTATATTCCTATCAGTTTTTCCCAAGTGGTATTAATTTCCTGATGTGATGTTCATTTCTTGTGCAATTTTCACACATCAAGAATTCTCAGTATCATTAAAAAGCAATGTAATCTGCACCAAACTGAGTTGTTTGAGAAGAAATTCATTTTTTAACCCAAAAATCACTGAAGCTATGAGTTCTGGCATTAAAGTCTCACATTAAATAACATTTAAAGTTGCCATGATAGTAATTTAGGATGCAACTGTTCTAATTTCACCTTTGGTGTATTCAGATCTTGAATGTGATGGAGAAGCATGGCTCCAAAATAAACACATCAGTTTTAGAACCTGTTCATTGACTATGAGTCAAGTATATAATATGAGTCCAAATGAATTATTCGAAGAAGTTTAATTCTTTTGACAACATCGTAATTAGCTGTTAAATATGGAGTATGCCTATGGTCTTTCTGCCATCCCAACCAAGACCCCACCACAACCACGTGACCATGCCCAATGACATCACAGTAATAATCATTATACAACTAGAGGTGACATCTCTTGGAGTATTTTGATTTCAGTAGAGCCTTAACAGAGTGGAACAGTAAGAAAGAGTGACAGATATTTAAGTGTCAAGGAGATATTTAACAATGGCTATTCCACCCGCCACCATTTCCTCACTGGAGATCACACACACACAAAACTTAGATTAAATCCTGAAATCCTGGAAGCATCCCTGCAGGGGAGATAACTTGATCATTTTATTTGATTTTATTGGTCTCTGGTTATCCCATAGTATTTCTGTTACTTGACCATTATTTTACAGTGTGTCCAGTCAGCATGGTCGAAAAAAGCATACAACCATTGAGAGTTGTTGAAGGATTCACATTACTACAGATATGAAAGAAGGAGAACCATACTTTAAATCAGTGAAGATAAAACAGAGTATACTGATTGGTTGATAATGAAAGTAAGATTTTAGTAAAAAGAATCATTTGAGAGCTTGTCCTACTTGTAACTGAAAAAAAGTCAGGGACATTGTTTTATTAACATAATTTCCATCCCTTTACAGACCTGAGTTTGGAAGACTCATTACTGAAATCAGCACCTGACTCTTTGGTGTAATATTGAAAGCACACATTTCAAATTTATGTAGATCCAAAAAATGGTGCAGCTGTTATGGTTTTCTTTTCAAACTTTAAGAGAAACTTTAAGTGAGCTAAAATGTAAACTTTTTGGCAGCGTGTGATGCAGGATTGCTCAAGACTTTGCCATCTCATATGCTCACCATGAAAAATCCATTTGTACCAACTGATGATGACTTTTAGGTAACGGTCAGAAAGGCATAATTGACAATATTCAAAGGTCTACAAAAATTACTGAGTCAAAATTTATAAACTCATACAGCTGTGGCAAAAATGATGGACTAGTACCTTTGCTGCTGTTGCCACAGTTGATCAGTTGGTTGTTTTATTTTGGTTTGGTTTGTTTTTTGGGGGGGTTAACAGTATATTAGGTGGAGGAAGAACCCCGAAAAACCACCAATCCAAATTGGTTGATCTGTGACAAAAACTCACTCTGTGAAATGTGCAAGTGATCTGTAAAAGCAAGCACCTTAGTACACTAGGGCACATGGAGCCTCTGTTGATTTGATGTTTATCTCCAACAGCCGAAGTCATTTAGACATGAGATCTCCAGTTTCGGTAGATCATTATGGCCTTTTCACCATTTTCAGATGAAGAGAATCTATGTATGGCAGCCAGTTTTACTGCTGAAGAAAATCCAAGTACTTTTGAGACACCAAACACCACTTATGTAGAACCACTGACCTTCCACAAATAACTGGCAACATTCTCATTTACACACTGGAGGCAAGTAATCACATGACAAGCATCTTTTATCACTCTGCCATGGAAGCCCCTCAGATCTGTATCACAAGACAAACATATTATACTCTGCCATGAAAGCCCCTCAGACCATAGGTATAAGTCTCGTATGAAAGACCAGAAGTAGGAGATAGAACCTGTGACAACTGGGTTAAAAGTGCAGAATGTTACTACTAGGCCATCAGTGATGATGATAATGCTGTTGACAATACACTTAACTGCAATGACATTGATTTTATGAGTACTCTGGGAAAAAATGATTCCTTGACTTTCATCCATTTTTTTAAATCTAATTTATGATATAAAAATGTTTGACTTGCTATATTTCTTTTTTTAAACTTTATATTAGTCTTGCAACAAGGAATAAAAATAAGATGTCATTAACTGAAATATGTGTTCTTACAAGAAATGATATAGTGTAAAAAGTAGGCAGAAATAATGCGACATAGCTTTCACAGGCAATAATGATTTTTTCTGACAAATCATGTATTATAAGTTTACCAAAACATTTATTGAAAAAAAATAATAACAAGGAATTGTAGCATCTGACCACACATTTAAAGCAATACAAGATTTAACTATTATACTAATCAAAAGCAGCATGTCTGAGAACAAAGAAAAATAGCAAAACATAGTGATCACTTTAGTAAACACACAGTTTAGTAAGGATACAAATTCATGATTTCTGTATTAGAATAGAAATCCCTAATATAAAATCTATATTCATGGACATTAAATTAGTAGTTATTAAGGGACTGATCAATGGCATCTTCAAACAATAAGCCACCAAGAAAATTTGTGATTTCACAGTATCAGAGACATACATGGCTGACAGACAAACAAACAACAAGACAAAAGATTGATTATAATGAATGAATATAAATAAAAATATGCAGTTGATTATATGATCTATAGGAATTCAATAGATTACCTCCAGCCAGATGTCATTTAAATCGCTTGTCCCCAACCCAATATTAAAATCGCTTCTACCACCCACTAACCCATAGCCAGAAATTATGTAAAACAAAAAATGCTTCTGTAGGGGGCAGTGTTTTTCGATTAAATCATATCTGATGGTGCATCTTAATTTTTTTAAATTGCTTCTGTTGTGGGTTGGTTGAATTGAAAGTGCTTTCCCCCCAGGGGGTATATGTTTTACTGGAACAGTCCTAAGAACAAACAAAGCATGAAAACATTTAAATTACACACCTTAATAAAAGATTATTACTCTGATCTTGTACATTATTCAATTGACAGCATAGCAAAATGTACGATACTTGGACAGCAAAACATCCATACAAATGTGTGAAAAAAGAAATGCAATGTAGTAAAGCAAAGAATACTTACCACTATAATGACTTAAATTGTCTTGCTCACCAATATTTATCAACTGACTTTTTTCCACCTGCATCAGATTGTCTGAAACGCAAGAGGTAATTAACTATAAATATTATAAAGCAATGAACTTCTTTTATTTATATCAGCACACTATATAAAATGTGAATGTAAATGAAAACTTGGAACTTGACAAACTTATACCAAACACAGCATCAATCATCAAAGCTTGTTTTGTTCAAAAAAGTTATAATAATTTTGGCGGTTTTGGTAATTTTTATTGGAAAACCATAATAACTAATATTCTTATAGATAGATGCTTCCAAGCTGGACTGTTTATGGTAATCAGGCAATGATATACACCTGCCACTTGGTATTGAATCTGATTAGAATGTGCTTTGCACTCAATTAACCAAAAGATGCAGATTTGAAGACCTACTAAAGTGACCAATTTACTTATAAGGCATGTGGCAAATGACATCACATGATAGTGTTTATAAAGACACTAAGCTGGCAGGTCAAGAGCTGACAGTAATGGTGTTCAGGGACATACATGGTACCTACAGTCAGTAACTGGTCACGACTGGCCTACCAGTTCAAGCAGTGGTGAACTTTCAAGCCTGAAGAAATCTGAGCTGTCTTTGGATCTCTCTGCAGTTTCCAGTTAGTGCGGTTTCCTGTAAGTGTGGTTTCATGTTCACCAGGTAGAACAATTGGAGGAGGCCCATATTCAGCATATCCAGGATAACTGCTGAGCTTAAGATCCACATAAGAGATAGAGGTAGGCAACCCAACAGCAATGTCTTGGCTCTCAGTAACCCCAGAAGGGCCAGAATTCTGTCTACAATGTCCAGCAGGACATGGACTAACCCCCTGTTCATAAGGAAATTCAACCCACATACATATACAATCCAGAGATGGAACTACATACATGCCAACCCCCCAATGCGCATCAGCATAATTATGGCTATTATAAGTGGCAAAAAAGTATAATTTGGGCTTTAAAAGTGTAATCTATATATTTCATGCCAGAATTACAGCACATATGAAAAAGATATTGTGCTCAGAGTTCTGTTTTACATTACTCTTATATTATTCTTTTAAAGTTTGTAAAGCAGTATTGATTTTATCCTTTTCTATTATCTGACATATTTTGAAGTTTGAATAGATCCATCTGCCCTAACATTTTCTGTAATATAACATCCATAACTTACCGTAAAGCATTTCGTTCAACATCTGGCATGATTTTGCTTAAAAGTACAGACTGGTGTGCCAACTAATTAGCTTAACAATATAATGAATCTGTGAGGGAAAGTTCATATTTGAAGAAACCTGTCTGTTTTCTTGGAAATGGGTCATTATAATTACTACAAATTAACAAATAAGGAAAGTACTCTTATGCTATTCTTAAAAAGCAGTCATTTTTTAAAGAATATTCTCAGATTTATATGAGTGGAATTAAAGAGATGATACTAAAAATGACAAAAACAACTTTTTATTGCTTATTTTTATCTTATTTTTAAATTAACAAAAAAAAATCCATATACAGACGTGCATACAATGTAATTTGGTGAAAAAAAAAGCATAATGGTTGGCATGTATGGATTCTAGCACCAATTTCTCTAAGTTTGGCATAGGCCCAGCCAGATCACTATGGACCAGGAGCAAGACAGGTCTTCTCTTGTCATTATGGATCAACCAATCACAATACTGAAGGGATAGGTATCCCCAGTGACCTTAAGTGGGCAGAAACTTCTGCCATTACTCTGGAAAAAGCTCAAGGAAGTAGATGGATGTGCACCTCTTCCCTTAACTGCACCAGATTTGCCTGGTAAAACAGCATGGGGATCTTTGCTGAAGGAGGATGCTCCTGAAACTGAAACTGGTATCCTCTCTTTATTATAGAGAGGACCCACCTATCATTCACTATGTTCAACCAAACCTAGATCTTCGGTAAGGAAAGTTTCATTTTGACTGTTCCTCAGTTTATTTTCTCCTGCAGTATAATAGCTCGTGAATGATTACGAAAAAAAACCTCAAAATTTGCTGTGTCCAACCTGTTCTTATCAATTTATCCAAGTTGCTTTGCTCAAACATGCGAGTCCAACATAGATCCTGCTGATGGATTGTTTTTTTCTTCAGGGATTTGGATGATAATAAACACATTCTAAAATATAGTGTTCTCCAGCATAATCTGAAACAAGGCTGCCAAAATATATAATACAAGAAAGGAAGGCTTTTAAATTACATACCTTAATTGCATATCATTAACCTGATCTTGTACATAATTAAATAGACAGATTGACAGCATAGCAAAATGCAAAACATTTGGTCAGCAAAAAAACGGATAAAAATGCAGGGACAAGAAATGCAGTAGAGTAAAGCAAATGATACTTACTAACATATCTTTGCAAACCAGTCTTCTGATCATCATTTAGCAATGGCATAATATTCTCCCACTTCAAACTGCCTGTAAAACAAGAGATAATTACATGTAGTGAATATAGACAACAAAGAACTGCTCTTATTTATATCAACACACTAAATACAATGTGAAAATGAAAGCTTGGAGCCTCTTAAAGTGATAGAAAACATGGTATCAATCATCAAAGCTTGTTATCTTGAGACAAGAAATTCAGAAAACTTGTGATGCTAAAAAAACATATTAAATCAAATTCTTATAGATAGTGCTTCCAAGCTTGACCACTTAAGGCAATGCCTTCTGATCCTGAAGTTAACAGCTCAGGCAGAGATATACACCTGCCACCTTGTGTTTGTCTTATTAGAATGTGATTTGCAATCAATTAAATAAGTGTTGAGGTATGTGGAAAATGACAGAATTTATAAAGAAATTAAGTTTGTAGGTCAAGATGGGCACACTGAATGGGGCAGAGAAACAGAAAGAAATACATTTGGCAGTAAAACATAGATATAAATACAGGAAGAAGAAACAAAGTTTTTGTAGAGCAAATAGTATTTACTTACTAAAGTGATCTTAAGCATATTATCAACCATCAAGTTTGTTTTGATTGAGAAAAGACATTCAGAAAGTTATTATTCTTTCTGTAGATTCATTTTGGTTATCTTTTTTATTGAAAAACCATAATGAATCAAATTCTTTCAGTGCCTCACCAATATGTGTAATCTTCATCATAATCAAATGCTTCCAATATCATGATAACGTAAGTTTGATACAAAATCCCAATAAAAATACATGCTCTTGAGTGGTAACAAAAATATAGTCTCTAAACTGACTAAAGCATGGCAAATTAGATACAAGAACACCTCATCATCATGCATTTGATTATAATAAAACTCATCTAACATCTAGATATGTGCCTATCCCACAGCTTTTTCTGCTTTTAGTAATAGCAGCAATGTTTGATGGCAGATTGGCATCAACTAAACAGTTTTAAATGACATTGATGCCTGGATACTTTCTGTCAAATTTGCTTAAATTCTGTTGAGGTGTTTGAAACTGATAATAATATTAGTTATAACTGATACTGAATCAGTATCATTTGAAAAAGAACACTTTTAAAACCTTAATGTCATAATGCCTTATGTATAACTTGGGTGCAACGGTCCATTGTCAGAAAAGATGGTACAGTGTCACACATCACATATCTGGACACTGCTCATGGATACAAAATAAAACTGGTGAAATAAAAATGTTTAATCTGAACAAGAAGCTTAAGTGGGTATGAGATCAGTCATTTGGCCTGGGGCTTGCACTCATACGAGTCCAGGATGCTATCTACTAAATTACTGCACCTAAGAATAATTAATGTCATACATCAAAAATTCACCAGATACACACCAATATTCCTGGCTCAGATGAGGGAAGCCCACTTTTAAGACTTTTTTCTAGAGGCTTTAGTCATCTTGTGCTGGGTAATGAAAATAAAGTGTGTATCCTAAGGACACAATATGGAAAGTAACTCAGCATGGTCCAGGAATCAAACTCAGTACCCCAGCTTGGGTGTCAAACATGGTGAACACTGAGCTAACAACAGGAGGTTATCTGTGTGCATGAGAGGTGCACCAGTAGTACCCTCATTTGGTTGGGCAAAGTCAGCTGTAAGACATTTTGCCTAAGAGGTTATTGGTGTGCATCAAAGACACACAAACAATATCTGCCTTGGGTGGGTTACTCCCACTTTCAAGTATTTAAGCTATCGATGTTCATCAGAGATGCATAAACAATTCCAGTTTGGTTTGGCTAAGTCTACTTGAAGGTAATTAGACACACAAATGGTTGTATGTGTACATAAATGCAGCAACAATACTGGGTTTGGACTAAGCCCATTTTATAGTATTTCGCCAAAAAGGTCATTGGTGTATATTAAAGATTTACAAGCAATACTTTGTTTGGTTGGGCTAAGCCCACTATAAGATATTATGCCTAAATAGCACAATAGAGCAAATTCATTCCCATAATTGCACAAACAAAATTATTATTTGAACAACTTACAAATAATTATGTTTTATCTACTTAAAAGAGTTATTTATATTTTAAGTTCTATAGTTGTTGGCTCAGCTGTAAAATTTGGTTAAATGTAGTAATCAATCCAATTTTCCAAAATTATTTTGTCATCTTTTTTAATTTTTTTCTGCAAGTGGGAGGACTATGTATCTCACTAAACTTGTAATTCTGTATACTCCTCTGTTGTTTTAAAATGCAAACCAGCATGTATTGCATAATTTCCATCACATTTGGTCATATTCTATTCAAAATGGTAAGCCATGTCTGAAAGCAGATCAGCATTACTAGTACAAACATGAAAAATCCTTACGTCAGGAATCTTTCTGTCAAGTGTAGTCAAATGCTATACAACATTTTTGGAGAAATAGTTGTTTATGCCAATCAGAGTTTCTCTATTTTTAGTAATGGTGGATATATTTGTTGACAGGT
>JAECUM010039262.1:0-27949 GCA_016617855.1 Megalonaias nervosa
TATATATATATATATATATATATATATATAACTTTTCTGTGGAACGATACATATCTGTAAACATTAGATCATGTTTTGTTTTGGTCGAAAATCCAATTTGTATGAAGAAGGAACGATCGTCTTTTAATTTAGGTAAGTAATATTCATAAAATGTACGAAATATATGCCACATTTCTATTTTAAATGCATATGTAAATGTGATTTCTCACTGTCAGCATGAAGACCCAACCCATGACCTTCTTGAATGTAACCCAGAAACACCTATTTAATATGTATCGTTCAGAAACATCCAGATAAATAAATTATTTAAAAGATAGAAATGTTTACCTTAGGATAATACTGTATTTTAATCCAAGTTTCTGATTTTGCAAGCTGTCCAACACCTACTTTATTGTTTGCTAATCAACTTGTCAGCTTGCTGCTCGGGCGAGATAGTCAAGAAATTAGCGGGGCCACGAGTGGCCGAGTGGTCTAAAGCGCTAACCGTTACGGATCACTGCCGTCTCACCTCTGTCTGAGTGGGTTCGAGTCTCTGGCTCGGCCAATGTGGGTACGTGAGAAAGCTTGCCAGTAGCTTCTCGAGGGTCGGTCGTTCTTTCCGAGGTTTTCCTGGTTTCTTCCTCCACCATTGATACTAGCCGCCATGTTTAGCCTACCTTGTGCTGAAAAATGGCGTTAAACCCTACAACAACAACAACAACAAAACAACAAATTAGCGGGTGTATATTCTGTTTCAAATTTGTAGTATTTCTTGTTTTTGTTTTTTTTTTTTGTTGGTTTTGTTTTGCCATAGGGGAGACGTTGTAAGCACACTACATTCTATTCATTATTGTTTCTCTTCAACTTAATAACTTATTTAATTTATAAACTGTTGAACTTTTCCAAATGTTAAATTTTGTTTTTAATCGGTTTAGTTTTGCTTAGTATATCTTGCCATTTAGTGGCAGTGCTACGTTGAATTTTCTAAAACCAGCTATAAACCTGACCTAGTTCCTCGGTTAAAATGCTGACGGAAGGAGTCTAAAATAATGTATCCCTTTTCCATAACCCGATGCATAAACATTATATCTTTACAAAGACATACGCAGAATAGGCTGACATTAACGTGAGTCATGAAAACAAGGCGGTAGTATTCCCTGTGTCCAGAATTAGTATTATTTTGAACAGAATGTTCTGGTGACAATATCGCTTTTCAAACCGTAAGCATTGTAATATTTTATTTTAATCAATTCTTTAGAAAGGTTAATTAGGGCTTTCTCCGGTTCTTACACCTCACTCAGCATTTGATACAGTTGATGGGGGGGGGGGGGGGGCTGATTCACGCCAGTGAAGTTGGTGTACAAACAGATGGAGTGAAGCTTTCAGATAATCCCTGCGTATTTCAGTTATTCTAACCCAGGTTTGTTTCTATTATAAAAGGTATTCGGTGATATAATTTAGATATTACTAAAATAAGAGGTAAAGATTAAATTCCATTGAAAATAATGGGGAACATTTAAAATTAATAGTTAAATAAATAGTTACAATGAAGGGTATGTTTTTGATGGATGAGGGAAATTAGGAAACTATAAAATAATCTGATGTATGTTTTAATAAATGGGGCTGCTATGAATTTTTTTACCATCTTGGGCACCATACCGGTGATTATATCATCTCATTTTTGGTAAAGTTCAGACAAACAAGTCTGATATAACACCACACAATGGCGACATTACTAAACAGCATCAAAAACAGCAAACATCGATTCCGCGATGACTGATAATAATGGTCCAACACATGGACATAGAACACAATTAATTTTACTATATATTTTCTACATTTGTTTCTCAGCAGTGAACTTTCCACTGAGTGACAATCAACACAAATCATATGTTAATCTAAAATACTATCAAAGATGACGTCATGGTAAAGTTCTTGTCAAAGGTTCACTGGCATTTTTTTTTTTTTTTTTTTTGAGAGGCTGGACTGTAAACTAAGCAACATGCAATGGAACACAGATTTCACATCCGGATCATCACCAAGGCCTTATTACTCACTGTGCACTGTCGCCGAAATACACACAGACAACCACACCATAACCTCACATTCTCAAGATATAAGCAATTACCTTTAAATCCCTACCAGAAGTGCATAAATATATCTCTTCTATCATCACCAAAATGAGAGAGGGGAAATTGTTCTAAAAATAGACTAGACCTACATTCGTGGGTACTAAACTGGAAGTATTAATTGTGGCCCGAGTCCATATATATAATATTTCCATTAAAACGTGTTATGAACACTAATAAAATAATATAACAACAACGTTTGTTATTTATGATTTATGTATTTAAGTACATAAAATAAAAATTATACTATTTAATGTACATTACTATAATTTCTTTGCAATATTGTAGTTTTGTCTCCATTTCTATCCATCACAGCCCATTACTGTGTATTACTGTGTTTAGGGAGACCCGGCATTTCCCTTCAATTTCTTAACAGAGAAACAAGACTACTACGAGAGTAAAATTTTCATATAATATGTGTGAAAGTGTACTGAAAGTAATATGTCATCACCTTTCTTTGCATGCAAAACTGTACACCACACGAAGCACATTTACAAAATTTGTTGCCGATATTTATTGTTGTGTAATTTGTCAAAAATCAAATGTACAATTATTTCTCATAGAAAAGTAAATTCTAGCGTGCAATGAGAGCGCTGGCTAATTCATTTCGGTCGTATAGCCGAAAGTTGGTTTATCGCTAGTGTGTATCTTCAAGTGGGTTGACAAGAACCCCGGTAGTACTATTTCCCACATGTCACATTTTAAAGGTTAGTCCCCAGAGTGAGCTTTAATATGTGAGTTTTAATATGTCTCAACAAGTTATATTTATTCTTAAAATATTTTCCACATAATTCACATTTGAAAGGTTTGTCATCGGTGTGCACAATGGCGTGTCTTAATAGTTCCGTTTTCCAGCTAAATAATTTCTTGCATATATCACATTTAAATGTTTTTTCACCGGTGTGTATCCTGACGTGCATTGACAAAATGTCTTTCTGACTAAAACATTTACCATACGTGTCACATTTTAATTGTTTGCCATCTCTATGTAGCTTTATGTGTCTCAACAAATTGTAACGATGTTTATATAACTTTCCACACATGTCGCATTTGAATGGTGAGTCACGAGTGTGAGAAATGATATGTCGAAACAAGTGCGCTCTATCATTAAAACATTTCCCACATATTTCACATCTAAATGGTTTTTCGCCGGTATGCATCCTCAAGTGCGCTGTCAAGCTGTCTCCACGGCTAAACAATTTCGTGCGCATATCACATTTAAAGCAGTTTCACCAGTGTGTATCATCATGTGAACTGTCAAACTGTCTCTCCGGTTGAACAGTTTGCCGCAAGTGTCACATTTACAGGACGTGCCACCAGTGTGCAGCTTCATGTGTCTGACCAAATTATATCGACGATTATGCAACCTTCCACATATGTCGCATTTTGATTGAGCGTAAATCAGTGTGAAGCTTGACATGTCTTAACAAGTTCGACTTACGGGAAAATAATTTCCCACACGCTTCACATTTGAATGTTTTCTCGCCAGTATCTGCCGTCCTGTGATTTGACGCATCTGATGATCAGCTAAACAATTTAACACATAACGCGCATTTGAATGGTTTATCTGCAGTATGCACCATTAGGTAGCTTTTCAGACGAGACATCCTGATTATATGATTTTTGGCAGATACTGCGTGTGAAAGGTTTGCCAAAGATTGCAACATCATTTGTTTTTCCATTCTATCGATCTATTAAATTATGTATTATGTATCTAAGCACAAATATGATTTGTACTGATTGCCACACAGTGAAAGTTCAATACTGAGAAACAAATGTAGAGAATATATAATATAAAATTAATTGTGTTCAATGTCCATATTTGGCAATGAAATATATTTTAGTTTAAGTGATATGTTTATTAACAATGATTTGTAATATTCTTAAAAATGTAAAATTACAAAGTTGCATAAATTATACTGTAGTAGGCAATATTTATATATGTAGTTCAAGTTCGTATAGTAATAACCTAAGTGTTTTATTTCCGTAAGAAATGAAAATCAATTTTAAAGCGGCTCGAGAACTTATTCATGTAAAAAGAAATTCGCACTAAAATATGCCAATGTATTTAGTATATAATCTTATCATTATTAACTGTATCTGGCTAATGTTTATGCTGCCTCGGAATTAAATGAATAAAAAAGGAATAACAAAATCATAATTAATTACTGTGTAGAAGTATACTGTTGTACATAATAATTTTAAAGTTCTATTATGTTCGGCAGATGAAATTTTGATAAATCATGTATGTTGATATAAACATGTAAATGAATGCTCAATATATCGGACGATAATTATCTGAAAACACTGTTTTTGCATTTCTTTATTATTAATTACATTTTTGGTATCCCCATCCCTCCTTCAGCCCAGTGAGAAAGAAAAGAGTCGCTCAAGTGTCTGAAAGATTGAGAGGATAAATTATTATTTTTGGGACAAGCCAACATTAAAGTTTAAATTTTAAAACTTTTAAAAAATGCAGTCTAGGGTTCAGTGCTTCCTATACAAGAAAAGACCGAAAGTTATGGGGTTCTCCATCAATATCCTTGAAACATTTATTGTTACACATATTTTTCGATTTCAATTTCTTTTATTTACTTTAAGCTATCGACGGGGGACATGCAAACAATCTTACTGTAATTGCCATCAATTGTTTCTATATTCAGCTGATCGTACACACGAATACCAATAGTTATCCATCGAAGTATCGTCTATGTTACAGGAAAGGAATAAGTCTAATTCTCCAATAAGACGATCTGGATATTGACTTTCAGAATTACAAGGCTCCCACTGACTTCTTTTCACCCTTATCGATCAAGAAATCAACAAATCATTGCAACATTTGTAAATACTTATAAATCAATTCATTATTGCCACAAACAGCTTGTGGGAGGAAATTGGCGGACTTGAGCAATACCTGGAGGTGTGTCGAATTTACGATCGCTGATTGGTTAATTGATCAGAATGATTGACAAGTGATGATAGGTCAAACTGAGCATTGTTGAAAATGACACATTTATCTACATCTTTAAATAAACAAACTAACGACACGCATAACTATTATTTTGATAGCAACGCGTAAAATACTTGTAAAAAGTGTATTAATTTAGCAGGGTGCGTTAAAAATATATATACATAAATTACTTGAACATGTTATTACAAACACTAAAGTATGAACCATTATTTTTTTTTTTCTCTAACCATTCGAGTTAAAGGTCTTTGACCATTACCCCCCACCTCAACCATAGACACAAACGGCATGGTATGTGTAAATCATAAATATTCCGTAAAATAGCTCAAAAAGAATTCGAACATAAAAACTTTTTTAAATAGTACTTTTAGAATTTTAGTCTTGAGCTTTCTAGTATTTGGTACTAGTTTATGTACATGGTATTGTTCCTCAACGTTCCCAAGATCTATAATTGAGATTATGGGGATCGTACTCCCTGCCGAAGACAGCTGTCTCAGGCCAGTTTCCTTTCCACCTTTTTCTCGTTTGTAACCTTTTGCCAAAATGTCTTCCTACCATCCTTTGTCTGCTAAGTGTTCTTTGCTATAGTTTGTTTATGCTCCGGTTTATGTTAGGACGACATTTGGATCAAATTCTTTATTTTATTATAATTGTTTATTCATTTAATTTAGCAAATTTAACCCAAACAAAATGAAGGGCATATGGACAACTTTGCTCTTCCCCTTTTCAGCAATTTTTTTTCCGAAATAATTTCTTCTTATATCTTAGAGACACATTTCTTGTGTACTAGACCCAAAATCTAAAACAAAATTTAAATTACGATAAAAAAAAAACCTTCCATGTGTTTTCTGTGGTGTCTTTTGTATGCTATTTGTATACTTTCTCTTTTTACAGTTCTCGTCTTACAAAGGCCTGAATTGTCCATCTTTATTTGCCTTTTTCTCGACTTAATCTGTCTGTTATGTTATCAATGTCAAAATCAACAGTGTGAAGACTGCCGAAATGGAAATCTGTACGTAAAACAATGGTTGGGTAATGTTTGTCTTCATGTTATGTATGCAAGATTGTTTGGTTAGTTTCATAGGTTAACTTTTCAGTAAAGGTGTTCTTGTTTCCCCTAGTCTGTGTGTATGTTTGTCCATATTCACTCGTAGAGATTTCCCCAAATGTTTGCTTTTAAGAATTAGCTGGAGAATGTCCCCATCAAGGTCGGCTCAGCATGACTCCAGTCTACTTCACACACTAAACAAGAACTGTCACTAATGATTAATAGGTGCTAGCACAAGAAGATGTAATACGTCTTGGTATATCATGGTAACAACTGTTTTTCCATAGACCTCAATGCTAATGTTTTGTGGAATAAATATACTTTCTATCCTACCTGAGCATGCATGTCACACACTGCCATAGAGAACAATGTTAGATTGTCAATTTGACAAAGACAGAACTAGGTACCCCAATGCGTTTAAGAGGGATAACTCTGCTGAAACTAGACAAGGGTAAGAGTTGTCTAGTCACACCAGACACATTTTCAGTCATGTGTACCACATTTAAAACAAAATCATAAAAAATACAAAATGTGATCTAGATATGAATTAACATAATCTCACATTGCCAAGAGGCTCGACTTTTAAGCGTAACAGAAAGTACAACTCTTACATAATGCTTTACTCAAATAGTAAAATAATGAAAAGAAAAGGGATAGATATGCAAAATATCTTTACACTCCCAAAACACTGGGTATAACAAACCCCAAAATTAGCCCACGGCTGAAAGATTACATGCACAGAATAACACAAAACACTCCGTCACTAGCACACTTGGCTACCAGTCACACTGGTCAATCAAGCAATCAGCATTATAAGTAGTCACCGATCACGATTCAATTGCTTGCTCAATCAAGCAATTAGCGCCCACCAATTCGGTCAGCAACGCCCTACCACCTGCTACTCGACCAGCAACAATGTTCACTCAGCTCTCTGGCTGCTATGGTTCAGCTTTACAGCTGCTATGGTCAGCTTCTGTGGTTAGCTCTACAGCTGGTACCACGTCGACTACGATCATCATGGATCATTCTGATCAGCTGAAAATACATCCAACACCGTTTACTATGCGTGACACGGGCATACAAGATAACACGTAATGACGTTATATACGGAATTTATACAAATTACATTATCGGTACAACATTACAAAACAATAACAGGTTCAGAGGTGAACCTGTGTCCAATAAGATTCCTATGGTACTAACCGTTTCTTAAGAAAATGAAACTTTATATTGCTAATATAAAGCTCTTGCTAAGTCACAAACACGAACAGAAAATATTTGCAGTATACCACTCAAGGCGAAGCTACATAGAAAATATACAAAAATAAACGTGGTAGTACAATAGCTATAACTTACAATATACATAAGAAATAATATACATAAGAAATTAATAAATAACTTACATACCTCTACAGCTGAAGATGTTCAAGTCCCTAAGTTTTATTGGTGTGGTTACTCTCAGATTGACATCATTTGAATAACCTCCTTGTGACAAAAGTTAAAGTATTTTATGTGTTCATGTTTTTTTTTCATATGTGTGTGTTTCTTGTTTTAATTTTATTAAATTTCGTTTTTATTAAATTTTGAGTAAGGGTTTGTACACCATTCAAATCTTTTATTTCTTCCAATATATCAAATTTCTGGAGTTGTTATTTAATTCACAATCATAGTTTCCTATAAGTCTAAAGTTTAATAAATAAAAGCTAAATTAAATTAATTCATATTTAATTTCTATTAAGTATATTTTTATAGTTTTAATAAATAGATATCTATTATATTGTTTCTGCTTTGCGCATAGGTTGTTTGAGATCTTAATTAGGCACGAGTAGCATTCACACTACGCTTTCGCGATCACGTGAACACTAGCTCAGATGCCACGAGATTCTTGTCTAATACATAAATGATAATTTTGATCGTAAATATAATATTAAATGGCTATAGTTAGGTTACAAATAATTTAATAATTTAATAATAATTTATTAAAGTAATACATGAATAATTGTTTAGTTTAGTCAATTTAATCGTAATCAGTCAATTTTGAAAATTTAGTTATGATATTTATTGGTAAAGTTAAATTAATAAAATTAAACTGTTTAATAAGTGTTCTTCGCATTCGTTTAAGTTGTTTAAACATTTCTGAATCATAAGTCCGTTTTCCATTGCATTAAGTCATCTTTTAATCCATTCAGTATGGCAAGTGTCCTTTCTCCCTGGTCACAGGAAGGAGTCTCAATATCGCAGTTTTTTCGATCTGTCCTTTCTCCCTGCTCAGCAGGAAGGAGTCTCATCATCGTATATTGTATTCCATTTCTTTTGTATTTCAATAATTTCTTTTAATATTCTTGCTCCATGGCCTTAATTCAAAGTCCGTTTCGTTTCCGTTCGTTTGATTCTGTAATTCTTCCTCTGTTTATCTGACACTTTGGAATTAGGGGGCTCCTGTACTGAGTAGATTGCTTACTGACAAGACGTTCCGTAATGTAAAGATATCGCCTTACGGTGAGGCATTTGTACACAGACGATGCAGCCTACATCGTCTGTGCGCTGGAAGAATTCGGGTTTTCCTATTGAAAGCACTTCGCACGTGCGGCATCGGATGAACCAAACTCACTGTTTCGAAATATTGTACAATAGACATAAATCACCCTCGGGTATCGTTGTACACAAAAATCGAAAGGGATTTTTACAATTCCGTGACACTAGTTTTGTTGTTTATTTCTGAATACAATGTTCCCTACACCTTAAGCTCCG
Source organism: Megalonaias nervosa (assembly GCA_016617855.1). Lineage (NCBI taxonomy): Eukaryota > Metazoa > Mollusca > Bivalvia > Unionida > Unionidae > Megalonaias > Megalonaias nervosa. The sequence continues at coordinate 8,876 of JAECUM010039262.1, forward strand.
CTCACCTGGGGTTGTACAATTGGTACCCTTATACCATTAAACTGTATCAGTTAGAACTACGTTCACATGCATTACAAAACTGATATTCTCAGAGATCTTTGCATTACAAAGGAAATTGACAATAAAATAATTTATGTATACAAATGTACATCAGATGAAGATATTTTAAACGAAACATTAGATGGAAAACATTGCAAAATTTGTTTCAAAGCATTTGAAAAGGACATAGATAATCCATTAAGGGTGAAGGGATATGAAGGGATATGATCATTTGCAAGAATGGCAGTTGAACGTACCATTGCCATTCCGTCTTCTTCTTGAAGATGGAGTTGTCAACGCTGATAGTATCAGAAAATCGGACAACCAGACCATTTTCATTGCCAGCAAGATTAGACGCCTTCAAACAATTTATGATATCATACTGAACACCTACAATAAGAAGCATGTTGGTATTACCCAGGAAATAAATACAACAATTCTAACAGTCAATCGTCATAATGTAGCATGTGTACTTGGCATAACATATGACTGTGGCATCACTCGTGGTATTCATGCAGCTGAAAAGTGGCTAAAGCATCTGGCTGAACCAGCGAAATGTTACTTTGAATGTTTTATACGAAAACATCCCTTGCTATACAAATCAGTGACCAGTATTGCTTCTTATCTGCATCTGGTCAGCTTACGCCAATGCCACTTGAGTTTGTTCCTTGACAAAAACATTTTCAGACTGCCGAAAAGAGCAGATCCTGATCGTGGCTGCAGCCATACAACACAGATATGCACACTACTGATTACAGTGAAAGGGCTTCCAAACGACATTGAGGTAACTTTAGATTGGCATCTGGAAGAATGCGAAGGTGATCCAAAATGTGATTGCAAAGATCAGATAGTACTGAACAAGAATGGTATGGCTAGAAGCAGATTCAATCTATCTGAGGTAAAAACAGCCATGCAGACGTTGCTCACCCAACATATATTTTGGAATTTATGAATCACAGCTTCATCTACATTGCAAGACCTACATAATGATGCAGCAGAACGGTCTACCATTCCCATCAAAGGCAATGAGATCTCCTCATTGAAGAACTCATTCCAAGATCTAAACATTACAGCAGATCCCATATACTCAGTCACCATATGAGTAGATCAGTCATGTAGTGATGAAGAGCACGCTGAGCTGGATGACTTAGAAAAATACATTGAACATTCACATGAACTCTCGGATATTTTGGCTCATAGTGTACCTCAACTGTCCACAATCGAAGAGGTTTCTTCGCTGTCACAAAGAGTGTCTTTGTTCTCTACAAACACCACTGACGATGATATTGATGAACTAGAAGCAGAAGCACTTTTGAATGAAAGCGCTTTGATACTTAAAAGCATTCCTATAACAAACACGAGCAGTTCCTCTCTAGCAAGTAGACCCTGTAACATCATGCCACATACGTCAACCATGCAACCTGAAGAAGACTGGACAGTTCATTGAGATGGTTCGCTATCAAGACAATCATCTATTTCAACAATTTCTTGCCTAAACCTTTTAGAAGATCATAAAATATCTACTGAAGGCGGCAAAACATGTGACCAAGATCACAATCTCTCTGAAGTAACAGAAGATAACACTTTAGCAGAAGAAACAACGAACCATCCAAGTCAATAAAACCCCTGCCATTTACGAAATATCAACCACCATGCCTTCTCTGCAAACACCCACCTCCAGCAAGTGGAAAAGATGACGATATATGGAAACTAAAAGAATCCTTGATGACGTTCTTGTAAAAAGTTGATAGATTGTCCTTGAACAAAGTGAAAAAGACCGTATTTTATTTGCTCCAGATCAGAAAATTGCATCAAATTTGTTCATTCTCATGGAAGAAATTGTGAAGTAGAGAAAATTCCTTCTAGAATTTTCTGTTTTTCACCTCATGAAATCCAAGATTACCAACTTGTTTAGTGCTTATAAGACATGTGGCTTATTCCATCTCCTGAAATTTCTTCAGGATGATGATGACGAAACAGAGTGGACTAAATTAGTTACCATGACACATATTGAAACAGCAATAAGAAATATCCGAAGACTATCTTTAACTCTCCATTTGGCAATCTTCGTAAGATTCGTTGAGTGTCTTGAGCCACCTTCACCAAAATCTCTGATAGAACACATGGCAGTGATGTCCTCAGACGATGTTGAAGACAAATGGGGTGGAAAATATCTTGAATTCATTGATGCAACTTGTGGTAGCGATGGAATTTTCCTGCTTCATGTAGAATTAATGAGGCATTGAGATGAAATTGTTGGACTGTCGATAGCTGAGAGAATTGGTGGAACTCATGGATATAATCTGCTACTTTCTATAGTCAAAGCATCCTTGCCATTTGCATTTATAAATGGTGCTGCGTCATATGGCAAATTTTTTCTCCATCTTTTATGTGAACATTTTAGTGCTGGATATTCTCACCAGCAACTCGAAGCCTCACTTCTTGCAACACCACGTCGTGGAACTGATACAAACTTCAGTCTGGATTCTCAGGGTGACATGAATCATCGTGATGCCCTGAAAGCATTCAGACCATCAGCAGCTTTAAAAGCTATTGTTCCAAGAATGTCAGTGATAGACATATTATTACGTGCAGAAGAATCGGTTTCAAAAAGTAACACCAACAAATGTTGTGTCAAAGAGGAAGATGAATTATATAATCATGAACAGTTTCTTGGAAAATATGTGACTGAGAGAGATCTACAGCATGTAATACCAACTATAAGACTGAGACTACGTCGAGGAGCCCTACCGACACATGAAGATCAGGTACCACAGAACACGTATGAATTCAAGTCTACACCTTTGTCTGAGTGTGTCTTGGGCAGAAAAACTTTGCATTGGAAATTATCTCATCAAAAGATACTTGTGTCAACAGATCTTGTTTTCTATTACTGAGCATGACATGATAAGCCTTGATAATATTGATCCGCCCATGGTTCTAAAACAACATGTGAAAGTTATAAAGAGCATTACCATCACACGTGCATAGTTTAAAGCTCAGAAGACTGGTCTAACTGCAAAACAAGAAAAAAGAAAGAAAATGCTACTGAAGTTTGAAAAATTAAACGAGCATGCCAGATCAGAAATGAATATTTGTCAAGCTGAGTGGACTAAGGGAAACGTTTTAAAGTCCAAAGGTGTAAGGACTGCTTTGGTTTGACTTTAGCAGCAGGGAGGGTGAACAGACCATTTTGCTGGAGACCTTATTTATGAAAAATAAAACTTCCTACGAAAATGAAATCTCAAGGTCAAATAACGTTAAACCAAAACCTCTGTCAGGCCATGAGATTTCTCTAATTGGATTAGCTCATTTTGTTACATCATCACTGACGCGCGTTTTTATTTTATGGTGTGTTTCGTTTACGTGTTGGTCACTCAACGCTGGTCGTTCACCCTCCCTGCTGCTATAATTAAATCATTGTTATATCAATAATGGAATCTCATACAGCTAAACTAGCGCGAGAGCGACTAGAGGCAATTAAAAAAATATCTACCCGTCCGTGATTCTGTCAAGCAACAACTATAAGCTCGTCAGGAGTCTCAGGTTGAATTTGCAGAAGGAGCAGAACAATTATTTAAACCTGTTACAGAAACTACTAAAGGTCTTCTTCCTACGTTAGAGAAAACCGCCGAAGCAACTGGAAAAACCGCTGAAGAAACTAGAAAAATAGCAGAAAGAACTAAGAAAACAAAAAAGATTTTACGGGAGCTTCCAGTTGAAATAACTGCTGAAATGCCACCACCCCCAATACCTGAGGATGCAGACCAAGAGGATAAAGGTGATATTCAAAAAAAATTAGAACAAGCACGAGCCAGGGTTAATCTGTCTGATAAATTTCCCGAATATATCATTAATACTATTAAGCAGGCCAAAAATGTACAACAATTAGTTACATTTGCTACAAAAAGTTATGATAATCGAAAACAAATTTTAAAACCTGAATACGCTGATAATCCTGTGGATCGCGAAAAATGGTACAAATGGATATTTCGCATATACTATAACGCTGATCAAGCTCGATTCAACGATGAAAGATATATAGAATATAATCATATAACAGATGAATATTTTTCGCGTTTACAATCATCATAAGAACAGCAATGACAACAGCAGCAGCAAAAAGCACAACCAGAACAACAACAACTAAAACAACAACAAAAGTCACAATCTCCAAAATCACAAACGTGGGAAGGATCACTGCGTGATTATCTAGAACCACCAAAAAAAGTAGAAAAACAACAGAAACCAAGTAAAAAAAGAAGAAAAAAAAAATAGATATATTAAGAGATATAATATTCGGACAACCAGGTGAAGAGGAAAAAGAAGAATGGCAAGACGCTCCCGGCTCAACTGAAAGTGGCCTTACTACTCAAGGAAGTGGTCTTGTTATTTGTCCCAATAACGTCCTTGCCGATGTCGAAAGACTAGAAATCCTCATTTGAGGAAAACGAGCAGGTAATAATTCCCCAGAAATAATTAATGAAGCAGCTGATATTTGTAAACGATTATTTGCAGGCGGTATCATGGATATTAATGTATATCGGTCCCTTATTAATGAAATCGCCGATGATTATCACAGTGATTGAGTATATAATTAGATGCAATGACTATAATAAGATGATCATACATAATACTCAACGTGGACCAACCACGGTCAGGGTAATAAATTCACGATTACCAGTATATAAAACGATCTACGGAGATGGACTAGGTGATGTTGTTCAAGGTCTATTTAGAAGGATAGCCCCAAAAGCAATACCGCTTTCAAAGCAACTAGGAATGAAAGCTATTGACGTTGTTCGTGAAAAAGGTATTGGAGCTGTTGGTGATGTTGCTAGCAAAGCATTCTCAGCAATCAATGATAGACTAGTGCGATTAATACGACGAAAACCTCAGCCACTAGTGAAACTGGCCAACACTGAAGTGATGCCCGCAAATGTCAGTAAAATAATAAATCAAGCTGCTAATCAAAAACTAGCAGAGTTAGCTGGTGTACCAATGTCAGAAAAAGAAAAAAATATAACCGCTAGTCTGATAGCTGGAAGCGGTCTTCGTGTTAGACGAACACGATAATAATAAAGATGTTCAAACGTATATCTGATCCCGCATTTGACATGGACGCACCAGTACTCAAAGATGAATCTGTGCGCGATTATCAGTATTATTCTTATGACGCACGACAGCCAGATCAGCGTGGAAGAATTGAGCTGCAAGTTCAGGATACAAGCGGATATTTCTTACCCGCTGAAGCATTCATTGAAGTAGAAGGTGAAATTTTAAATATTATTAATCCTGCAGCACCAGTAGCATATGGAGCTGATGTTAGTGTTGGTTTTGTTAATAATGGTATTATGGCGTTATTTGACAGAGCTACGTACATGATTGACGGAAAAAATATTGAAACATGCCAGAACGACGTTGACGTTGCCACGACGATACGTGGCCTTGCAAGGTATAGCGATGATTATTCAAGTTCAGCTGGTCCATCAATGATGTTTGCAAAGGATACAACTGATCATCCAGAAGACAGTAATGTAACTATAGGTAACGTAAGAGCTGCAGGAGGAGCTGTTGATGCTTCTGCAGTATTATCAATGAATGTAAATTTTAACTTAGGATTTGCAGCACGTAAATCAATGTTAAAAGGTGAAAGAAGAACATTTTCGTGTACAATTCCACTGTCACATATATTTGGATTCTGTAGAAATATCAGAAAGGTTATTTTCGGAGCTAAACATACAGTTGTACTCGTACGAAAAGCTACCGATAATGATGCAATTTGGCGCACTCTCGGTGATGCAGGTAAAGTAATACTAACAAAACTTTCTCTGTGGATGCCAGTAATGACTCCATCGATCGCCGAAGAACAACGGTTACTCATTTTCATGGATCAAGGTGGTAACTCAACGTTGTCATGGTTGACGATGACCACAGATAGTGTTCAAAGTAATGTTGATGGTTTATTCACATGGCATATAGCATCACAGTGTATCTTCACCACAACATATATTCATCGCGTATCAGGAAAATGCACGAGTAAACTCACAATTACGTAGTATAATGATATTTGACAAACTTGGTGTTACTGAGGTTTCACTGAGAATAAATGGGCATCAAGAACCAGCTGAAGATATATTATTAAATTTTGAACAGAATCATGTTGCACGTGCATATCATCGTTTGATGACATTTATGGGACGTGATAAAAATGTTGATTCTGGTCTACAAATATCACAACTAGATTTTACAACGTTGTATCCGATCTATTACTTTTCGCTGGAACATTTGGATTTATTCAGACAATCTGTCGTTGATATACACTTTCGAGCTCGTGTAACAGAAGTACCTGCTGCCGTAGCTGGTCCACTAGCTGTCCTGGTGGTTGTAGGGCAATCGCTGTTATACTCAGCGACAAAACAATGTTACTTGAAGGTGTTGGTGGACGAATGGGAGTCGTTGATGACCCAGTAGAAAACATGTAATTAGATCACTCATGACAATTATAAATGTCATATCAACATGTTAATGTCAGTCTGACTCCTGGTCAGATTAAAAAGCTACAATCATCATCAAAAACTAATTGTGCGGTAAAAATATCACTAAAGCGAGAACAGATCGCAGGTGGTCCGAATAAACTATCATTATCAGAACGTCAGCATAGGCACTTCAATGAAGCCAAACAATCAAAGACTGGCATACGACTTAATCTATCTGCGAGTGCCATTAAAGACACCGCTAAAACTGGTGGTATATTTCCACTTCTTGCGGCGTTACCAGCGATAATAGCCGCTGCAGCCCCAGCTGTTGCAAAAGCAGCTGCGTTAGGTGCTGTTGGAACTGCTGCTGGAATGGCATTAAAGAAAGCAACTGGTCACGGAATAAAAACCTCCAAAAAAAGGGAAAAGGTCTAAGACTTCCAGGGACCCCACATTCGTGGTACGGAAAAGGTCTAAGACTGCCCGGGACAGTTCGATGATTCTTCCTATGTCCAATTTTGATTTACTTGATGCTGCTAAGCAACTGAACATAAAAAACTTCAGAGGTGTTTTTATGCGTGATCAATTACCAAAACAACCAAACAATATTGAAACTGGTATTATTAATCTCGATAAAAACTCTGGTCCTGGTACTCATTGGGTTGCATACGCGATTGATCCACGTGGAATTGTTTATTTCGATTCGTATGGGTTGGCACCACCAAAAGAATTTTTAAGATATAATAATTTAGCTGGTGATATACCAGTATTGTGTTCAACATTACCAACACAAAAATTAACAGATCCACCAGTATGTGGCCCTGAAACCCTCGCTGTACTCGACGCAATTTCACTGGCACCGCCAGGAAAACCACCTCATAAAGTCGTACACGAATATACCACCACTAGGCATAGCCGCGCACAAACATTTTAAACAGACATTAGTAAATATAATCGTAGATATTTATGGAAGATCTTCTCGCAGTAAAGCTCAGCAGCAAGGTGACTTATCTAAATATGCAACTCTTGATCAGCTCAGAAACGAAATCGATGATTTATTAAATATCACAAGTGTGGATCAAAATGAAGTCGTTGTTTTTCAGGATAAACAAAGGCGATTAAAGACAAGTAATATACAACTGTCAGATGTACTTACACGAATTCCCACCGCGGTTGTTAATAATATCGATACTTTTGCTGATCAAGGTAAATACAAGATTCCGGTAAGTCAGTTAACGATTATATCAAAAAAGCTGGTGATTCATTCACTGGTTACATTATCATGAATCAAAATAAAATTACATACCTTGGAGACCCAGCCACAGATACAGACGCAGCAACAAAAAAAATACGTCGATGATCAAGAATCTAAGTTTGTGTTAGTCAACGGTGGTATAATACGTGCATTTCTCAACATGAATAATAATGGTATTAATAATCTCAGAACACCAAAATCAGATTTCGACGCTGCAACGAAAAAATACGTCGACGATAGCAACATTCCGACGGTGAAATCATTAACAACAATCAACGATGAAATGACCGCATTCAAAACTGATTTTTCCAATCATGTACAAACATTCTTGAATTTTCGTAGAAACATAAACAGATCTGTATATGAATTTTTTGGTAATCCAGTGGTTGTAGATATTAAACTTGCTGACATTAACACAAAAATCAACGATATTGTTAGTGGAATCCCTAATATCGTTGAAAAAACGAATCTGATTAAAATTCCTCACAAGCAGATCATCAATGTGGTATACACAGTAGCATCAGGATCATCAACATGAACACCACAAAATAACACCATCAAACATACCGCAGAAGTAACTGGCGTGTACAGGCTGTCTGTATTCAGTAAAAAAAAAAAAAACAATTTGGATATTTACTACATTTCCATGGCGTCATTCAATCGATGTTTTTTTCTGGAACTGTATCTATTATATTAAATAAAGATGTCGAAGAAGAATTTATACTGGAACCATCTGACAAAAAATTAACCCCGGTGTCTTACCGGTGGTGTCTGGAATTTGTAGCTGAAACTCCTCAATTAATTACTTAATTAAATGACAACGTCATTAAGTATAATGAATCAAATCTCAATCGACGTTCAACGTCACAGATACAATCAAATATGTAAGTGTCAGATTGAACTAAAAAATATCATCGACGATTATACAGTAAAAGTAAAAAAATATCGCAGACGTATGGTTGTTATTGATATAATTGTTTACTCAGTTTCTGCTATTATTGCTGGAACCGGATTATTATTATCAACAATAACAACGACAGCGCCTGCAGTTGTAACAATTGTCGTTTCAACTTCAACGAATATCGCAGGTATTCTCAGTATTATCGCTAAGAAGATAGCTACATGTACAAATGATAAATTACACGAGTATATAATAAAATTACATACAGCAACAACAGCTTATTCTAAACTATCGTCATATCTTTCGTCGTACCTCAGCGATGGTAAAATATCTGATGAGGGGTTCGCAACGATAATGAAAACCTACGATGAAGTATTCCTTGACAAAAGCCAAAGTGAAAAAGTGGAAGACTGAATTCCCGATTTAAAATAATAATAACAATAATAATAATGTCAACGTCGAATGAATTATTACAACAGATCGTCACTAATACTGTGCCGTCAAAAACTACTATGATATCATTAAGTTCGACCAATTCTGAATTTAGTATTAACTTTCCAACTGTAATTCCAGCAAAAGAAATAGCATTAGCACAATTACGAGTTTATTATAGCTGGCCAAATATTAGGTCAAAATCGTTTGGTGGACTACAACCGAATAATTCATTAGTATTTGCTAATAAAAATAAGCCTGATGGAACTCTTGATTGGCAAGTAGTTAGTATTCCAACGGGCAGTTATCAAATAGAACAAATCAATGATGAATTCCAGCGCAGAATTAAATCCATTACAGGAAAAGAATCGAAAATTGCCATTACTGTTCACGAACCAACGCTGTCATCAGCCATTGAAATATTATCACCGGATTACGCCGTGGACATAAGTCAGTCTTCGATTAGATCAGTATTAGGATGGCCTGAAGTTGCACCGGTTTATCAAGGACCACCAGAACCACGACAAGATGAATTTTTTACAGCGGAAAAAAATACGTTAAAAAACCGGACGTTTATCTCAACGGAATTCCTGGTGTCGAAAGTTATCCACTTAATTGGTTGGACGATAGAGATTACACTGATACCGATGGAACGTGGATTCCTCGTTATGGTCATCATTCTATAATCGACATCAAACGTGATCCAGCAACAGGACGGGCTATACTCGTCAGTGGTGAACACGTTCACGTTCCCTATGAAGAACCGATCGATGGATGGGTTGCTTTGATCGAATTTGAGCACAATAATTAAATCAATCATTTAAAAAATTTATTTTCATCGTTATCACAAGTCTACGACGAGGACGTGAAAAAGAACATCATTGAAACAATACATCATCTAAATAAACTCAGATCAGATGTGTACATCATTAATCGATCTTTTATCTTAAAAATGCTTGAAGAGGATGAATTATTTCCAAAAATAAATCTCATGAAAATTTTTCTTGATTATTATGGAACAACTAAAGAAAAAATATCAACGTTTACAATACCAAAACTAGATACAGATAGATTAAAAAGGAGACTCGTAGATGTTATTAACAATTACTTTCCCAGAATCCTCGAATCGTGGAGAAAAATAGCCTCACCAGCAAGTATTCTCAGGTATAATAATGATCCGTACTGTGAAGGCTGTCGTATTTCTCCTGGTATTGTTAATATCTCAAGTACAATTGCGAATACGAAAGAAAAAAGATTGTGAATAACCGTGTAATGCATTTGAGAAAGATTATGTCATTTGATTCTGTCAAAAGTGACACTGAGAGCAGCGACAGTGAAGGTGGACCTTTGACTGTGGTGATTGCTAAACAAAATCCTTGGCAAAATTGACAGAGTCGAACTATATAGTAAAAAAATATCTATTTATTTTGAATCAGATAATAATAATCAGATTTATTTATTATTGTAATATTTTTATTTTTTCTGTTTTTTTTTTTTAATTTTAAGTATCATTGACCCACCTACAAGAGGACAGAGTTATTTGTCGTATTCAAATATAATCCATTGATCATATTTTATTGAAAATGCAGATTTATATGTTTCATTTGCGACAAGTTGTACCGATTGTGGATGTATGCCAAAATATTTGGCAGCCGCATTCATAGAATTAAAAATTCTCTCTTCACCAGTCTCTGCATTTACGGCTTTAATAGCTCTCCTTCCAAATATTTTACACTTTCCATTATTTCCACGTGCAGAATTTTTACTCTGCGTAATAGCCTGTAGATTACCTAAATAACTATTTTTTGGATTTCCATCAATATGATCGATTACAAGTCCATCTTTAATAACCCCATGCAAACATTTGTAGATGAATCTATGTGAGAAATAATTTTTATTTCCACTGGTATTAAATCTAAAATAACCAAATTTATCAACACTACCGACTGGGTTTTTCGATCGACAATTTCTGACCACACCATCACGAGATGCTTCATAATTTTTAATAATTGGATGCGTTACAAACTCATTTTGCTCCATTTGTATACTAATATTATTTGTTTAAATCATTATTTTGAAAATCTAGCGAGATAATCTTCTGCGGTTATTATAGGAGATTCGATATTTTTTTAATCGTAATATCGTTTTAGTTCTCTATACCTTTTACCACCGCATTTTACACACAACTGAGTTTTTCCTCTGACTCCAACACCACACTGCACACACGGTTTTGGTCCTAGACTACTATGTCTAACGCTTTGCATATGGTATCCACAGAATTCATTTACGCATGCTTTGTTACAAGGAGAAGTATATCCGATCATAAGCCAAGTACATCGATTCTTTGTTTGAATCATTATTTATATATATATTAAAATTCAATTTAAATATATATTTGTCCTAATTATAATAATGGAGGAATTATCCGCAATTGAACCTTCCGCTGCCTCGGCGAGAGCTAGATTTGATCTTGACAGACTACCGAAATATAAATTTAGTTTTTTGATGCAAGATCTGGCTTTAACAAATGAGGATGTAACTAAACGTATCCGTGAAGCCAAGAAGGAATTTCGTGACGATGGTGCGGCTCATCTGTGGTCAACATTCAGAATTGGAAATGTTGTTGATACTATAATGAATGACAAACGAGGAAGAGAGATTATTAATCACCTTGATGTTCAAAAATATTTCATTTTAATAAAATTTATTGTAAGGACAGACGACCACACATGGATTATCCGTGACAAAAGTGATCCTGTACGCATGCAGTCAGGAAATAATATTGTTTTACTAAAAAAAAATTCCAAACCCGGAATACTGACTGGTATTGACAAACCGTGTTTTGAACGAAGGTATCCTGTGACTGCGGTTGTCTATGCAATATATCCGCTGAATAATAAACCTGACGTCAATGATCTCAAGCCAATGAGACTGTCAGAGTTAAGAATAAATTGTATAGCTGAACGAGTTACAGAACACTTCACAAACGCGATACGCGGAAACGGTTTAACGGATTTACGGCGTAAAAAAATAAATACGCGGGCAGAAGCAGTTAAAGATACCGGAGCGTCTATCAGCGACGTTGTTGAGCTGGGAAAGAAATTAAAATTCCCAATAACAGTGAAGACGTCAACCGGAGAGATTTTGTATAAATCGAAATATGAATCAAGAGGAGCTTCGATAGATATTATTGATCATAACGTACATGCATGGACTGTGGCAGTAACAATATTTCCACGAGACAGAACGGTTAAATTTTATAATGGTCATATATTTGATTTTATCAAAAATATCAGTAGAAGTGACCCTGTATCTGTTTGGCTGTTTCAAAGTTCGGAATGTGATTATCATGATCAGTTTGTACGGTCTAATGGTGATATTTATCGTACAGAATCTCTCTACGAAGAAATGAAAAATCTTGCATAAAAATATACCCCTGATGCTATTAAGGCTGGACAATTACTGATTAATTGTTTTACCGTTCCATCAGTTGTTGCTCACGCTGCTTAGGAGAAAAATTCATGGAAACCGACAAGATTGGAATTTCTTGAAGATGTCCAACGCAGTTGTGTGGAATACGAACACGGTGGATTGTGGAATACTAAATATGATTATAGAGACGTTATCTCAGTTGATATGGTTGCATGTTATCCTGGAAGTTTTCTTGGATACGGAGAGTGTTCTGGATACTTTAAGAGATTTGGACATCCGACACACGAGATGACCAGAGTTGCGATAAACGGACCCTTACCAGATTTTGACTTAACCGGATTCGCCTGTATAGAGGCATTTGAGTTTTACGGGGATCTCCATCCGATTGTTTATGCATGGTTTGGAAGACATTTTTCAGAAAAATGTTGGGCTCCAATAGTACTATTACAGTACATGCCTGATGCTGGAATTTTAATATCGTTAAAAGTGAGTGAATCAATTATATCATACCGCGTGCAGAAACAAGTTTGGTTGCCAGAACCGGATATATTTAATATTAATGATGCTAGGAGAAAATTTCCTAATCTTAACGAAGATGATATTGTTAAAATTACTAATAATATACGTAAATGCAGGATAAAACACGATGAGAAACTTGCAAAAGATCGCGGCAGAAAAATAATCGGGAAATTTATGCAAGTAGGATCATATGATCATAAACGACATTGTACAAGATTAATTATGGACGATGCTGAACTCGATTTTATAATTGCTGATACAACGGAGAAAAACACATTTATAAGTCGAAGTAATTCTTATTTATCAGATGGAACAAAATTAGATACAATTGTGAGCTATACTGATGGCGAGTCACCGCAGTTTACTCATTTAAGATCTTCGATGCTCGCGTACGTTTCGATAAATCTATTATCAATGATAAACAGAATTCCTCTGATTGCTGTCAGAGTCGCGACAGATTCATTTTATATAAATAAAAAATATGCGGATTTGTTTAAACAATTGCATATTAACAATCATGCATCATGGGGCGAATGGAGAATAAAACATGAAGATATATTCAGTTATTCTGAATCTGCCGACGTTGAAATTAAAGAAACATATTACAAGAATAATTAAATATCAGAATTGTCATCGACAACGTCATTGTTGCCATCTGTATATGATCCTGTGGCTAAAACCGTTTATCTTAATGGGTGTGGTGGCTCAGGTAAAATAACACGCGTGATTGAATTATTTAATAATTGTTCAGATATGATTGTTTTGACACCGACATATAAACTCGCCAGAGAAATAAAAGAACGAGGACTTAGATCTCAAACAAATCATAGTTTCTTCAGATGGTGCGGAGACACAAGGACTCCATCGCGGATAGGTGAGAAATACATTCCTAAAATTATTATATGAGACGAGATTTGCACGGTGTCGCTGGAGGTATTAAAAATATTTCTTGATTGGCTGTTATTGAAGAATACTGCTGTGATAATGTGTGGCGATCATGGTCAACCGCCACCTTTTATTGGATCGTCTCCACATGAGTGGCTGAAAACATTTGTAGATTATTACGAAGAAATAACTGATGACCATAGAGCTATTGATAAATCACTGAAAGAGTTTAAAAAGTGAATAAGACTACAGCCAGATAAAATACAGTGTGAGATAATGCGTAAAGTAATTCCAGAAACTCCTATCAATGATTTTTGGAATTTATGGAGACCTGCTGATTTGATAGTTGCAAGTAGAAAAATAGTTCGCGATACACTTCAACAACAATTATTTACGTTACATAAAGAAAAATTTTCAAATATGCCTGTACCATTATGTTATCGCCCAGCAGATACTCGACGACAGAATGTTGATGTTGAGATTCCTGGTGGTGGAATACAAAATCTTGTGCTAAATGATATTGTTTTAGTTGTTGTTGATGTTGTTGAGAGCGCGTTGAGCATGGATAAATCGCCTTGGTCATTAGGATACGCTATAACGATTCACTCGTCACAGGGATTAACTATTACTGATACAAATATTTGGATTGTCGATGATCGTACTGAGTGGTCAAATTTAGTTTATCTCGCAGTGTCTCGAGTCAGAAGAATATCTCAACTACACAGGGTTATCATGGATTGCGTAATAACCGAAGAAATCACTAACAACTTTGTCGTCATCAAGAAAAAATTAGCGAGCTATAAGCAATGTGACAAAAAAAATATAAAAAAAAATAATCGCGACTTTGATATGGATGCTGAATTTATTACAACACTAAAACAACGACAGAATAATCATTGTGCAAGTTGTAACGCAGTAATGTTGTGGCAGTATTCGAATAATAATCCAAGACAATTTACCGTTGATAGAATTAATAGTAGTCTTGGTCACACACGCAAAAATGTGATGCTGACCTGTCTTGAATGTAATCGACGTGGAGGTGCAAGTTTACAAAAGTGAAGGTGGTGGTAATTGTGTGTCTTTAGGAATTATTTGTAATTGTTCGCGTACAAATCCACGCTGAGGAGCAGTTGAATCTAATCTGTAGATTGCAGGTCTTCCTGTGGACCTTACCACGCTGGACATTTTATGTGTGGTCACACTCCAGATAGGATCAGTTGCTCTTTTTTACCTCCTTCAAGTTCACCAGGTTCATATAAATATCTTACGGTCACATTACCTAGTACTGGTTGAGAGGAAGATTCACGTCGGCGTATTGGTATATATTTCTCTGTGATCGCATTAGAAGGTTTCATAGAAGTTGCACGAGTAATTTCATTATTTAACGCAGCTATCACACTTGGTAACCTTGCAACCCATTCACGAGGTCTCTCCATGGACTTAAAGTCAGTGGATATTTCCTTTGCATATTGATATCCAAATAACCGCTCAGCAAGTGTTCGATTAAATCGTTCAATGATTGCCTGATCACGATGAATTTCAGTGTGTCCTCGTCTGATTTTAACGTTATGTTTTTTCATCAACGATGATACTGCACCAAGAAATTCTTTGCCAGCATCAACCTGTAGCAACTGTGGCCATCGTAGACCACCTTGTGGCCCGGATCCTCGTTGATAAATTCGTTCAAACGCAGATGCAACTTCAGTTGCTGTCTTTGTTGACAGTGGTTCTGCTTCTTTATATCTACTTGCAACGTCAACGACAGTTAACGCGTATTTGTTTGTGCGCGATTGACGTCTACCAATTTTAATGGTATCATGTGGTAAAAACAAAATATCTGCTTGATGAACTTCATTGGGAGTACTGACATCAAAATGTGCATATTGAATTTTTTTAGGTGGTGGTAGATAAATTTGCCATATTGCCTGTCGTGCTAACCACGCTGCAACAACAGCACGTGAGACTTTTGCTACTTCAGCAAGTTTACTAATTGCTGCTTTGCCTCTCCAATATCCTCTTGGGCTATAATAAACAGATTCCATTATAATAGTTATCTATGATTAATTACCAGCTCCTAGCACTAGTTTACCTTTCATAGCAGATTTTACTAGGAAGCTAGCAACTTTTTCTCCGAGAGATTTATTTTTTATGGAATTCAATGAATGAGCTTTACATCTGCAATATGTCGTTGTTGTAAATTTGGATTTTTATACGCGACATCATGAACGTGACACGCTTGATCAATCGCGTTTATTGGGTACTCTTCAGGTCTTGGTTGATCTCGTTCGTCAAGTCGAATATCAAGTCGGGTTCCTGGACCACAATAATTATATCCAGTAAATGTTTCTCACCAGGATACTTTGCCTATGGAGCTCCTGGTAATTTACCTAACGAAGCAGCAATATCTCCACCTGTCTTTGTCGATGAAATAAATTTGTATTTTTTTTGTACCACGTTTCACACACTTGCCTGTAAGTGCGTGCCTGTTATTTTTTGTTATTATTGTTGTTAATCCACTGGTATGAGTGGGTGCCCTACATCGAACACAATATAAATCCATATTATTTATTATATGGATATAATTGACTTCTCAGCGACACGAAAACAAGAGCCAGTCAAACATCATCCAACGCTACCAAATTCCATCAGAGCAATTATACTTGGCCCGTCTGGGTTGGTAAAACGCAATTATTACTTAATCTGATAATGCGATGGCTCAAGTGGGATAAATTATATTTAGTAGCACCATCTGTAGATGATCAACGATGTTACAAAGTACTTAAAGATTTTAATGAAAATGCAAAGTCGCTGACGTGTCCTGATAAAGATAATGATGTTATTGATTTTATTACCGATATCGATGAAGCTCCATCCATAGATGAACTTGATGGATGTATCAATAATCTTGTAGTATACGATGATGTAATGCTGGACAAACAAACAAATCCAGTTCGGATATTTTCGCGAGGCCGTCACAAAAATACAGACGTGATTTATTTAACTCAGAAATACAAACAAATTCCAAAAGTGATCAGAGATAATTGCAATATCTTAATTGTGTTTAATGCAGTAGATAATTATACTTTACAAAATATTTATTATCCTTGGTGTTCAGGGGATATGGACATGATTAAATTTAAAAACTTCTTTTAAAAAGCACAAGCTGTTCCGTTCGGATTTATAACGATAAATTTACATGACCCAAGATCTAGGTATCGTATAGGTCTGGATAAAATCTTTGGTTAATTATAGCAGCAGGGAGGGTGAACGACCAGCGTTTAGTGACCAACACGTAAACGAAACACACCATAAAATAAAAACGCACGTCAGTGATGATGTAACAAAATGAGCTAACCCAATTAGAGAAATCTCATGGCCTGACAGAGGTTTTGGTTTAACGTTATTTGATCTTGAGATTTCATTTTCGTAGGAAGTTTTATTTTTCATAAATAAGGTCTCCAACAAAATGGTCTGTTCACCCTCCCTGCTGTTACTTTTGGCTGAGTTTAATAAGGATGAAAATAATGAAATTTCACATAAGGGTGATCATCAAAAGTAGGACGCAAGCTTACTTCTACTTGAAGATAAGAAAGTCCTTGTTTACATCTCCCAAAGGACGGCCACAATCCTAGTAGAGTTTGCTGGGGTCAAATTTAAAGCTTTTGGCAGATCTGATATTGAATATCTGCACTACGTAGAAAACGGAGTTTTGAGGTGGTTGCTGAAAGAATTCCGGTTTGTATCACATGTTGTTATGTGTGAAGAGGAGTATTCTTTCCCCCGAAATGACCTAAAATCCATGACCAAATAAAATAAAACTGACATCTACCACTAAAAGATGACAGTGAGATTATCAGTACAGAAAATATTTGCAAACCTGCAGTCACTAAAACCATGAAGGGAAAAAATGATCAGCAGTTTTTCTGACTGGTCATGTGAGAGAACTTCGAATCATGAAAGATATTGTTCTAGATATAGATAATGAGTATCATCTCAGTCCATGCACATGTGATAGTCCTGAGCATCACAAGGAGATACCATGTAAGCAGTTTGTTATCCTAGTACGTCCCATTTTGCATCAGACAAAGGATATGCATGTTCTGAGGAGTTGGACAGAAAGCAAAAAAGAAAAAAAGGTGAGGCTGAGCTAGCTCAGGCAGATTGGTTTGGTTATATTGCAACCGGACTTAAAGAAGGAGCACATGTTGTATGCCATATATCGCCAGGGAACATTGATAGTATTCCCATACATATTCTAGCAGTTGCATTGTATTTGCCTCGAGTAGATGATGGCAATCTCAAGAATCATGTCTATGTCGTCATCAAAAAGTGTGGAAGTGCTGGTAAGCTCAGCTTGGGTGGTAAAGACTTTATTCCCAAATTTTATGGGATCTCACACGAAAAGTGGTTGAAAGGATCATATGAAAATGTTACCTTCAGGAGAAATCTCTTCAAGATCCGCTCAAGAACAGACTCAGGACATCTCAGTGTAACAATTGACCCGGGGGACTATATAAGTCTGCTGAAGAACCTCTACTGCCCTAGCAAGCACGATGCTGAAAGACTTTCCTTGGAAGAAGTAACACAATTAAGTATAAATAACTGCCTGGAAAAGATGTAAGAAGCCGAGAGTTGTGGATTCCTCCAGTTATTGCATTTATTTTGCAGGAAGAGACGAGATGTTTGAAAATATAACCAATACTTCAGACTTTGGCTGGACAAGCAAGGAATGTATACAGTTCTTTGAATACAGCCTCCCTGTTAATTCATATTGGTTAACTGGATCTGTATATTTCGCAGTATACTTGCAACAATATCAGTTTTAGTCATGACGATACGAATTTTGCCTCAATAGATTTTGAACTACTATGTAACGGTTTTCATACCAACATTCTATATTCACATTGGCATTTTCTAGAGGGACTTTAATTCAAATTTGCCTTATGTTTTGATCATAAATATGTATACATATATATCCTATATAATTAAGTGGTTTCATCATAATAGAACAATATGTATTGAGTTGTCTACCATGAAAAAGAATCCTAGGACTCAATAGCCACTGGCTAGTATCTCAGGTTTGCTAGACCGTCCGTTGATATATATATATATATATATATATATATATATAT
>JAECUM010039264.1:0-10560 GCA_016617855.1 Megalonaias nervosa
ATACTGTCAAACCAGTTCTCCATGAGAATCTCTTTTCCTGAATGCTTTGATGTAGTTTTCGTCCTTCTCGAAGCTAATTACATTGTGATGGTTTTCATCGATGTTGGGCTGATTTGAACAAGACCCCTTATGCACGGAATTATGGAAGGACCTTCTCAGTAAAGTATTGTCGTCCCCATTATCGCTTGAAGACATGTTTTCCGACACCTCGTTGCCAACATAGTCCTTACTCGAACACGAATCGTTCTTAGCATGAGCATGGTACACGGCAAGAGACACTCTTAATGAATCAGGTAATTGCTTCATTGAATAAACATCTCCAAGCCTCAATGAGTTCGTAATGGAGCAATTTTCAGCTTTATTTTTGCAAAAAGACAAATTTTTTCCACTGATATTGGACGGCCCACGGTTCATAAGCAGTCGAGGATGTCTACGAAGTTGACACTTAAGAATTCGAATGAATGCTCTTTGGAATTCTTTGCTTGAGCAAGCATAGATGATGGGGTTCATCATGGAATTGCAGTATCCAAGCCAAAAGACTATAGTAAAGAAAAGCTTTGGTATCTTGCAACTCGTACATAGCACAACTGGAAAAGATGAAAACGCAGAGAATTAAGAGCAGTCTCAACAGCGATAAATACATTACAAATGAAAGACACATTAACAAATGTTTCAAGTTTCTTTGCCTGAAAGACCAATCCGATAAAGGTCGTACCTATTCAAAACCTTAATTTATTATTAACATGAGGTCAATTTGCATGAACCTTTCTCACCCTAATTTGTCATAATTTCACTCTGAATTAGTGAACATCATTAATTAAGTCCAATGGCAGAATAAATTTCTAGTTCTTATAGGTTGCTGCATTTGTATGGGAAAATATGAACTAATTTTTTGGATGGATATTCTGCACGACCTTGGGAGTGCCGTATATCCATCCCACAAAATGAGTTCATGTTTTTTCATACAAACGCAGTAACCTTTTTATTATATGCTCATTTTCTTATTCTACCTAAGGCTTAATTATATAAACAAAAATACACAAAAGAAACAAGCAACTGAATTTATGCTGTATTTGAAACTAAATACACAGGCGTAGACTCATCAGCACACAACAACAACATTATTAATTCGCACACAACTCCGCCCAGATAAATTTGAACTTATTCGCACGGTAGACATCTCTTTCGAAAGAAAATGTCGTTTTGGTGTACTTAAAATTGAAATTTAGAGTCGTACTGTGAATGAATGCGCATTGCAGCAACTTTTCCATTTGGTCAGGAATGAATAGATTTTGCCATTCTTGTCGATTGTACTAAATTTCGTGATTATGGACTAGATTTATCTGTGTCAATTCTACATGAAGTACATCTGATTTCAGCAGCGAGAGAGTAGCCGGTTGACATCTGCAAGTGTGTTTCTGTTCTGTCATTGAATGTTTTGGAATCATACTGTGAGAAAAATCTGAAGTCTTTCAAAGATAATTATCACAAAGACGCTATGGAATATAATGTTCATTTCATTTTGAGTGCAGTAAGGAGGATGTAATTGTACTTGGAATGTAGTCGAAATTACAGTAAAATTTCCAAATGTGCAATCAAGCTTTAGAACCCATCACATGGCTCATGTAATTCGGATTTGCAGAACTAAGAAAGTACATTTTGAGGAAATTCAGCATGTAAAACTGGAAATATATTTTTTGCCATTCTTAATACCAGCTAAAGAAGACACGTTTATGCCTTGTCACTTACATGTTATTTTCAGGGATCCAGCAATTTTATGACCTGTCTGGCGTCTATCGCTAACCTAAATCCGAAACATTGTATCAAATAAGTTAACACGGAATATTGCAAAGCAGCTGGTATGTGGCAGTCCACGAAACAGCTGCTTTATTTCATTCAGAAACAAATTTAATCAACCAAAACGTAAAGCGGCTACTACATGAGTGTACAAAGTTCTTCGCAATACGCTATTGGGCACACGTGTCGTGCACGTGAGTGCAATGAGAAGGTGTGCAATATTGTAAAATATTGCACGATTCTGACAATGTAATGTTAACGGAGAGAAAAATGAGTATATACTAATATTCTGTTGGAACCCATTAGAAATGAGGTAGGGGTTTATTTATTCATGCTGTTTGCGTCAGCGTTGAAAAATATCTTATGGCGTTAAACCGGGGGAATTGTAATGTGAGGTAATGGTATTATCGTGCTTGTTTCATACGTGTTTCTTTCTCTTTTGCCGTAGTGCATTAACCCACGTATTGTCGAGACAGTCTACGCAAAAACTGCATTTTCTTTATATGGAACAAAGATATGAATCTATGTTACTTCAGGAGGTATGTCATAAACATAATAGTGTGTAATAGCATTGGGAGTATAATGTATATTTCACTCACATCGAAAATCAAGGAACTATGAGTGACTTGAGTATACTGTGTTTTGAATCATTATACATACTCCGTATGCAAGCACTAATTATTCTTTCTATATACTTACGAACATAAACTGGGACGATCCTGATGTCGGTTGACACCCAATAATGTGCAGTGAAAATAAAGACAGTCGAGATTCATGAAATTGTGGGTTTTTTTCTGTTTGAAAACACGTTTATGAGTGATTTGCAATTGTGCCATGAAACAAACGCAATGACGTACTCTTTGGAATATGTTGATAATAAAGCTTTTGAGTCTTGGCTCGATCATTGTGTATATTGACAATAATGTATTGGAGCCTTGGCTCTCATCTTTGGAGTATGTTGACAATAAAGCTTTGTAGCCTTGGCTTGATCTTTGGAGCATGTTGACAATAAAGCGTTTGAGCCTTGGCTCGAAATAAGATCATTATACTTAGAGTGAGAGTACATTACTCTAGCAATGACAAGTATCAGATGAGTAAAGGGAAAACCTTGTTAGGTTTCCATTGATATGGGACAGACAATACTCTCACATGTAATTTATGTAACTGTGCGTTGATACTAGACATGAATATAATTTACCCGCTAGTATTCTGCTTTACTCTGTGAGCTTCAGGAATCTTTAAATAATCCTAGAAATGCCTGTTTACACGATCTAAACATGTTCCAGCAGGACCGCCATGTCAAAGCAACGAGTGATTAACCTTATCTGATACAAACATTTTCCAAGAGAACCGCCGTGCAAAACCACCGAGTGGTTAAACTTGTCTGATACTTACAAACATTTTACAAGCTAGCTGCCATGTCAAAGCAACGAGTGATTAACCTTATCTGATACTTAGAGACATTTTCCAAGAAAACCGCCGTGCAAAACCACGGAGTGGTTAAACTTACACGACAAAAATAATTGCATACATTTCACTTCACTATCATATGAAAAACCTGCCAACGGGAATAAATTCAGACTATGTAACACCAAGAAACAATTACGACTGTGAGTAAAGTGCTACATACTAGATGATGAATTTAGTTACCAGATACGATGAATCGGGAAGTGGGATTCCTACATCCATACAAGGCATGTAAAGACAATTACTTGATGAATGTGTTTAATGAAGTCCGTGAAAAGACTGGAAACATATAACCATTCTGCGTAAATTAATATATCATAATGCTTCCCTTCAGTGCTAACTGCAGTGTATAGCCTCCATTCCGTGTGAACTGAAATATCATACATCAACCATTCTGTGCTACATAAGGTAGCATACTTCATCTTATCTAGACGGTTACCATGGTAAAATAGTATAGAAAAGAGTTTTGATGGCTGCCAAAGCCTTGCTTTGTTTGCTAATATTTTCCGTAGGCTTCATTAATGCATATAAAGATTGTTCATAGGTTTCATGAATACATATATTAATATTGTTCGTAGTCTTCATGAATACATATTAATATTGTTGGTAGACTTGAATCATACTTATAGGTTACTGCATTTGTATGGGAAAATATGAACGAGTTTTTCGGATGGTCATACTGCACGTCCTTGGGAGTGCAGTATATCCATCCGACAAAACGAGTTCATATTTTCCCATACAAATGCAGTAACCTTTTTATTATATGCTCATTTTCTTATTCTACCCAAGGCTTAAATATATAAACAAAAATACACTACGGGAAACAAAGTAACTGAATGTATGCCGTATTCCAAACTAAATACACAAGCGTAGCTGCATCATTACACAACAACATTATTAATGCGCAAGTAACTCCGCCCAGACAAATTTGAAGCTGGTCGCGCGCTAGACGCAAGTTTTGAAAGAAAATGGTGTTTGGTCTACTTAAAATAGAAATTTGGAGTAATATTGTTAATGAATGCGCATTGCAACAACTTTTCCATTTGATCTGGAATGAATACGTTTTGGTATGTTTGGTGATTCGACGCAATTTCGTGATTATGGTCTGGATTTATCTACATGAAGTAACTTACATCGGATTGCAGCAACGTCTGCCAATTTAATCGTATTGAAGTGTGTTGACATCGGCGTGCGTGTTTCTGTTCTGTCATTGAATGATTCAGATCATAATGTGGAAAAAATGAAGTCTTTCAATTGCAATTATCGAAAAGACGCTGTGGAATTTAATGTTTATTTCATTTTGAGTGCAGTAAGGAGCATGTAATTGCACTTGGAATAAACTCGAAATTACAGTACAGTTTCGAAATGTGTAATCAAGCTTGAGAACCCATGACATGGCTCATGTAATTCGGATTTGCAGAACTACTAATGTACATTTTGAGGAAATTCAGGATGTAAAATTGTAAATATATTTTTGCCATTTTTATTACCAGCTAAAGAAGACAGTTTATGTTTTATAACTTGCATGTTATTGTAAGGACCCTGTCTGGCGTCTATAGCTAGCCTAAATCTGAAACATTGTATCAAAAAAGTTAACGCGGAATGTGCCAAAGCTGCTCATATGTGGCAGTCCACGAAACATTTGCTGGTATGTGGCAGTCCATGTAACATCTGCTTTAGTTCATTCAGATAAAAAGATTGTTTGCTTACGATAGAAAGTAGTTCCTTTATTCGCGTGCATTAAGTATGAATTGAGCGCGAGGGTGCAATATCGGGAAATATTGGACGAATCTGACAATGCAAAGTTAACGGAGAAAAAAATGAGCATATGATAAATATTAATATTGTTTGCAAGCTTCATGAATACATATTAATATTGATGCTAGACTTGAATCACACATATTAATATTGTTCCTAGTCTTCATGAATACATATTAATATTGATGCTAGACTTGAATCACACATTAATATTGTTCGTAGGCTTCATGAATACATATTAATATTGATGCTAGACTTGAATCACACATATTAATATTGTTCCTAGTCTTCATGAATACATATTAATATTGATGCTAGACTTGAATCATACATATTAATATTGTTCGTAAGCTTCATGAATACATATTAATATTGTTCGTAGGCTTCATGAATACATATTAATATTGATGCTAGACTTGAATCATACATATGAATATTGTTCGTAGGCTTCAGGAATGCATATTAATATTGTTGGTAGACTTGAATCATACATATGAATATTGTTCGTAGGCTTCATGAATACATATCAATATTGTTGGTAGACTTGAATCATACATATTAATATTGTTCGTAAGCTTCATGAATACATATTAATATTGTTCGTAGGCTTGATGAATACAACTATCGTATTGTCTGTAGGATTGATGCATGTAAATTAGTCGTATTGCCCGTAAGCTTTATGAAGACAAATTTACATCTGTCTTATTGTCCGTATGCTTCATGAATAAAATTTTACATCTGTATTTTTGTCGAAAGCTTATTAAGTAAATGAAACCGTTCACAAATCTTTTTAAAACTTGGTGTTTAGTATTTTATTTAAGTCTTTCTTCTGTTAACATTAGGAGAGAAATACAGTCTCCAGTCTTCAGATCAGATGAAATTCATTCACGTGGACCTGGGGTACACTACCTAGTAGTTAACTATGTAATTAGCAAATACATACATGCATTAATCTAAGATAAGAATTCTTTGTAATTAGCAAATCCATACATGCATTAATCTAAGATAAGAATTCTTTGTAATTAGCAAATACATACATGCATTAATCTAAGATAAGCATTCTTTGTAATTAGCAAATACATACATGTTTTAATCTAAGATAAGAATTCTTTGTAATTAGCAAATACATACATGCATTAATCTAAGAATTCTTTATTCAGACTATATAGTCCATAAATCTAAATAAGAACAGAAAGATACAATAAAAGTTTTATAAGCATAAAAGATAGATATCTTATGTAAAAAATATAGACATATCTAAAGCAATGGATTGTGTTCAGCATTTTTTATGAATGAAATTATTTACGACATTTAAAAACCAATTTGTTCCATCTATCTCTAATACGAGAAGTTAAAACAAATGTCCTAGTACCACAGAGATTTCAAGATACAATTATTACCATTAGATATTCTTGTCATCATTGAGAAAACATACTTTTTCATTACTTCTTCAAAACTGAATACGTTATAATTTGAAAACATTAGATGCACTGTTCCATCTTGGAAGGCTTAATAGAAAACGAAGACTATTATTATAATCAATAACTAGTTTACTTTTCATAAATTAACTAAAGTTTGTCAACACAGTAGTGCAATACATAATGTAGCAATAAGATCTAAATAATCTAATTTTGATATTCAAAGAACAATTTCTAAATTTATGCAGAAGCATGTTTGTTCGAGTACACGTAAATCTGTAATGTCTCATCACATCATCATCTGAGAGATTGGTTTTGAAAATATGCCCCAAATACGTACAACTGTTGATATATGTACGAGCATGGCTGTTAAGATGTACAGGGAGAGGAGATGGTAATTTCAAAGAAGCTGATTAAATAACCATGCATACCGATTTTTGTGTATTATAGATGATATCATTCTCTAATGCGTATTGTTCACATATCTTTAATAATTTCATTACACTTGCGATAGAAAAACTTATCAATGACTTATCACCAGCAGAACTAAAATTGTTAAGAAATAAAACATTTGGTGTCAAATTTATACCACGTGACCCTGACCTAGGTTATTATTTAACTCGTTTATGTATATATAAATAAAAAATGAAAAGAATACTTCCCTGATTTACCCCATTGGTTACATGAAAAGAGCCGAATACTACACTTCCTCAAAGCAAATAGTAAAACTATTTGCCATACCAGTTAACTAAAGTATGATCTATGCAGACGGGTATTTGAATATCAAGCAACCGTTTAAAGAGTGTCCAGTGATTGGCCTTACTGGCTGTTACGTATCGGCTCGTTCAAAGTAACACAAAGAAAGAGTGAAGACAACAAGCTTTGTAAATTTTAACAAAAATAATTTATTTCCCTAGAAAACACGGTGAAAAGGTAAATAGGCGAAACAAGACTTATGATTTACGAAGAAGATCCAAAAATATGTTCTAAATTTGTGAAAACACATAAGTCCTGTGAATAAACAGTTCTAAATTGATACAGTCTGAATCTCAGTTCCGATCCAATATGGCGGATGATGACGTGAGACGAAAGCTAACACAGAACGTCCAGAATTTTCACTGTAAAGCACAATTTGTATTGTTCTGTTCCGATTTAGAAATAATTTCATCAAATGTCTTTCTCCAAAGCCAGTAGGGTTGTTCTCCAGGGAAAACAATTATTTAGAAAGTAGATGAAATACAGCTACCACTACTAACACTACACATGTTGTTCCTTGTACGAATGCACAACTCTTTCCAGCACAGAAATACCTTTTCCTTAAGGTATTAGAAACTCTGTAAGATGTTATGATGCAACTCTCAGCTATGACTGACCACGACTATGACTACCACTAAAAATTTCTTACAGGTAACAGAGCATTTAAAACAAGCTAATGCGTCAATACATGTACACACGCACGTAGAACACGTGTGATTTCGAAATCACTACAATGCGTAAACAAGTATTATTTTGAAATAACGTGGTCACAGCCAATCATTTACATAGCTCTTTCTCACTGTTTACTTGATACGAAAAACCGTCATGCAAAAATCGTGCTTACACGAGTCACATTTACGTTTTAAATAAATACGATGTTTCTAACAAACCATTAGACCCATGCAAACATAATCATCATCATAATAATAATAATAACATTTAGTGGCATAAAAATAAAATAAAAATGAAACAAAGAATTAGAAGAATTTAAATTTTAACACATATGTAATTTGACTACAGGGTCGTAACATGGCTAAAAGCATGAATTACATGGATGCTATGTTTTACATAATAGTTGACAGTATCCTTAAAGGCATAGAGGCATATGTCTGTTGAAATGTTGCTTTCTAAAACCAAACTGATTATCGGAGATTGTGACTTCATATCTTTGGAGTATGATGCATTCAAATATTTTTGAAGTAATTGTCACAAGAGCTATAGGTCTAGAATTATTTTTGTCCACCAGGTTACCAAATTTATTATTTCAGTAGCGGTATAAAGGTAACTTTTGTGAAATCATCTGAATCAATGGTATGTACAAGTATGCAATTGAATAAGATCATCAGAAGGACATGAAGTCTACTATTTTAAAATTTAAAATGTTCAAATAAATCTCACTCTCGACGTTTATCCACTTTATGTTTTGCTATGGCACGTTGGATCTCAGATAATGTGATTGTTTCATTTCGACTAATAGGAGCCTTAAATTCTGAAAGAACATACATTTGAATCATTTTAACACTACTAAGAAAGGCTTCAACATGATTTTTTCCACATGTTCCATGTGTTATTTCGGCGATGGTTCCCATCAATGCTAATTGGTGGTCTACTGGAAGTTGTGGTAGTATTTTGTTTAACTTGCTTCCAGAGATTTTGAAATTTATTTGCAAGCGAGTCTACTCTGTTTTAATTCTTCTTTCTTACGTAATCTAAGAGCATACTTAAACTGAGCTCTAGTTTGACGCATTTAGTTACTGAGATGGCCATGACGAGGTTTACCGTTATCACGCTATATCAGGTAATCATTTAGTGCAATGCCGTGCAGTTCTTTGACACAGTCATTCCAGCCTTGTATAACCCGATGTTTTTAATGTACTAGCTAAGTATTTAACAGAGCTGGACAAGTTTTTACTCTGTCTGTGTATAATCCATTGATCTGTTTCATAGGCGCCTGATTACAACAGCCACGATCATAGGAGAGCGCAATATGTTATGTGATCTCTATCTTGTTTGTAAAGAATGCAGCTGTTTCAGTATAATTTAGTTTTTCATCGGCTATGAGGTCTGAATAATTGCTCTTGTATTTCAAATTTAAGAGTTCACTGGGGCAAGAATCAAATTCGGGGAGTAGGTTAGTATTGATAGTCATTCAAGTAGGACGATGGTCAGACCTTACAAGGGTGTGATCTTAAATAATCTTGATCGATAAAAATACTCTTAGTTTGAGTGTATACAAAACTTTTCTTTAATGACCATAATTATAAATTATGATCATCAGTCCATAGACTTACCAGACTTATTGTATCCGTTTATGATCCATATGGATTATGACAAACTAACGTTGACAATGTAACACTGGTGCAATGACAGTGAAAATTAACCTTTTTAACAGTAAATTAATCAGATTTTACATGCAGACACACACACACCAAGTAATAGTCATTGAGAAGGACATAGGGAAAAACACCAAAGTAAACGATGAAATTGAATATTAATCAGCTGGACATTATTTAAAACTCTCTTTACTGTGCAAGTAGTTCTTTATGGAATGCTTTTCAAACCCAACTACATAAATATCTCATCTGTACTAGGAAAAGCAAATTAAACAGCTTGGATGAGCATATTGTGCCTTAAAGAATATCAGTATTAACGAACATCGAAGAAAAACACTAATTCTCTTTTATTTTCTATGATACGTATTCTGCATGCAGTATTTTCATTACCACAAAATGCAACTTGTGTTCAGTAAATATTAACGTGTATCAATAGTATGTTTAAATTAAAATTATAAATCTGGTTGAAGATGAATGGGGAAACAATCAGTACAACGAGAAGGGAACATATACACAGCATATAATTATTCCCTGTATTATGGTAAATCAAAAGCCCAATAGAAAGAAAGGAAAGAGCTCCAAATATTGTGAAAATATATGAAAAATATATGAAAAAGAGACGTGTGAAAATTGGTATAATTCAGTAAGCCATCATATATATTCATTTACAAAAGGAGTGCAACTGAAAAGTGCAAGGACCAAGATCACCTTTGTATAATTTGCTAGCAGATCTGGGTCTATGCAGTTTGTACAACAAACAAAATGGATCCTGATCAGCTGGTGAATTATGCGAAGGCAAATCAGGGTCTGTGTTGTTTGTTAGTAGAAATCAGTACAACAAACAAAATAGATCCTGATCAGCTGGTGAATTATGCGAAGGCAAATCAGGGTCTGTGTTGTTTGTTAGTAGAAATCAGTACAACAAACAAAATAGATCCTGATCAGCTGGTGAATTATGCGAAGGCAAATCAGGGTCTGTGTTGTTTGTTAGTAGAAATCAGTACAACAAACAAAATAGATCCTGATCAGCT